>BGNK01001320.1:0-12781 GCA_003297005.1 Symbiodinium sp. clade A Y106 | reverse complement strand
TCAAAAACAAACCCTCCTACGCTGAGGTCTGGGCTTTAAGGGTGTTGGCGAGCCCCTCCCACGTACAGCTGGCATCTTTGTTTTTGATGTCGAAGATGTTGCGCTCCAGGTTTTGGGAGGTTTTAAACTTTCTTGGCAGCACCTGCGTGTTCCACGGTATTTACAGTGTTTTTGTACTATCCGACCACCTGTGGTTTGGCAGTTTCTCCCACGTCGAATTTGCAACTCCAGTTGCTGTCGCAGTTTTGGAGCTCGAGCCTCTGCAACTTCACCGGCCGTGACAGCTGAGGCAAGTGAGCCTCGGGAACTTATGCAGCTGTCACAGATAGGGAGCCTCAGCCCTTGCATCTGTGAGTTATGGCAAGTGAGCATCGGCAACTTCTGCAGCCGTCACAGATAGGGGGCCTGAGCCCCTGCATCTTCTGCAGCTGTCATTTTCGTTGATGATGACGATGACGACGGGTTGAGGCGCCAGGCGGTTGGTAGGCGGGGGGGGTGGCTAGTAGTAGTAGTAGTAGTAGTAGTAGTCGTAGTCGTAGTCGTAGTCGTCGTCGTAGTCCTAGTCGTAGTCGTAGTCGTAGTCGTAGTGTAGGGTAGATAAGATGAGCACCTTGCGAGGTACTAGAACCCCTATAAAACCTATTAACCTAAACCCCCTAAACCCCGAACCCTTAAACCCTAAACCCTAAAACCCTAAGCCCCTAAAACCCTAAACCCCTGTAGGTAAGGCCCCAGCCTGGTTACCCATTTATCTAACTTTGTGCCTTCAGCTCATGTCCTTTCGCCTCTCTGTCTCCGTGCCAGGCACCAGCGACCCCAATATCCGTTATTAAGCAACATACCTACGGCCTAAGGGTTCCTTAAAGGGATCTTTAAGGGTTCTAAAAGGGACTTAGGGAATATGCCTTAAATTCCAGTAGGATCCCTAGTATGATTTAAGGTGTGTATTCCTCAAATAAGGGGTATTGGAGTCTCTTGGTACCCTAAACCTCTTATAGATCCCTTAAAGGAACCCTACGGATCCCTTAAAGAAACCCTATAGATCCCTTAAGCGAACCCTAGGAATAGACCGAAGGCCTCAACCTACCCAAATCCCCAAGCCGCGAACTGAAAGCACCAGACTCCTTGAGCCCTGAACCTTAAGCTTTGGCATAATACCTATAGTCTCCATTGTAGTTCCTTTTTTGGTTAGCCCAAATCTATATTCTAGGATCCTAACCATAAGATTGGGTAACCAAAAAAAGAACTACAACGGAGACTATAGGTGAGCTTTTTTGTCGATCCATCGATAGAAGCCTATCACACCCTCCGAACCTCTTTAAAAATGGTCTACAATCGCGTCTAAAATCCGACACCCCAGTTAGAGGATGCGCGATCCACGAAAAGCCTCGTACCTAGGGTTCCGTAAATCGACAATCGAAACACTAAACATTTTGGGGAACAATATGTTTTTCCCCAATATGTTTATTGTTTCATACTAGATCCGCGCACACCTAGCCAACATGCGGTATTTCATTGTACTATGTTTCATTTTAGTACACGATATCGAGCTTTACGGAAAAGGCAGGGGGGAGCTACTGCCAGCTAGGAAGCAGGGCTGGCTGTTTATAACTATGTATATATATAGTTTGGTGTTGAGGTTTAGGGTTTAGGGCTTGGACCATTTGGGACTTTGGATGTAGAATTTAGGACATAATCAAGGTTTAGGCTTTACGGTTTCGGTTTAGGGTTTATGATTTACGGCTTTGCTTCGGGCTCAAACAATACAAGCTGTAGGGTTTCGGTTTACTTCGCAACACCGTGAGGCTTCCTGCAGTGCACCATGAAGGCACCAACCGTAAGCCACACTACACACATGATTAGTGCAGTAGCAATGACAAGAAGGTTGGTGAATCAACAATTCAACAACTACAGTTGGTTGTCCTGCGCTCGGTCAGGGTAGTGATTGCAAGAATGAAAGTTACAACACAGACAGTTGGGCAGGCAAGTGTGTTGCCGTGTTAACATTATCATTATCATACTAATGCTTACGAAACAATAGTTTGCAACAGTCATTGTTGATGATCCTGTGTTGATTGCTCGCCAGCAGCAAGCATAAGAAGTGTACGATGCAAAATTAGACCACAAGTGCCGCAAGCAAGCACCCCTTAACCTTCAAACCCCTAAAAACCCTAAACCCTTAAAACTCGTTCACCCTACACCCGTAAAGCCCTAAAGCCTTCAAAGCCCTTATGCCCTAAACCCGTAAAGCCCCTAAAGCCTTCAGAGCCCTCAAACCCTAAACCCGTAAAGCCCAAAAAGGCACAAAATCCTTAAGGCCTCAAGGCCCTAAACCCGCCCGTAAGCCCTAAACCCGCAAAGCCCAAAAGCGCTCTAACCCTTAAACCAAAAAAAACCGGGATCAGGAAGCAGCCCCGGACAACGACGTCACCCTGGTCGAGAGCGGCCGTGGGGCTTATGATTTCGACTTTCGTTGAAGGGTTTGAGGGGGTTCCTAGGAAGTACCCTTATCAAGCAAAGGGTGCCAGATTAGGAGATAAGGTACCCAGGCTTGGGTCTTACTTATAGGGGTTTAGGGTCTAAGGGTTTAGGGTTTAAGGGATTAGGGTTTAAGGGTTTCGGGTTTAGGGTTTAGGGGCTTGGGCTTAGGTTTAGGGTCTGGGGTCTGGGGTTCCTTGCAGGGGGTTGCTATGAAGTATCCTTTTCTAGTATAGGGTCCCAGACTAGGGGATCTACTCGAGGGTTCGGGGCGATTTCGGGTTTAGGGTATAGGGCAATTTCGGGTCTGGGGTAGCTTAGGGTTTAGGGTATAGGGTAGCTTAGCGTTTGGAGGTTGGGCGGGGCTCAGGGTAACAAGGGCTTCTATGGTGTTTTATGAGGGTTTGGAACTAGTCTTGATGCTTGAAGTTTTTTATTCAGGTTTTTCAGAGTTTTGTAAGTTCTGGTGACCAGTGGCTATTCCAACATGAGACTTCAATCAACAAGGAAATAAGACACAGGCCCTAGAGCTCAAGTACATAAAGCCTAATCAGCCGAATCCCCAAACCGCCCAAACAATCAGCCCTTGAAAGCCTAAGACTGACAAAGACTGCAAGCCCTACCGACAGTGCAACAAGAAGCTTCTTAGACGATCCCCTGCTTCTATGTAGGACAGAACCCGAAGAAATGTCTTTAAACAGCCTGGATGAACAAAAAGTGCTATAGAAATCTTCTACTTATAGAAGCCGCGTCGAAGCTCCCAATGAAAGCCCATACTAGCTCTTAGGAAAACTCATAAAACTCTAGACTGAAAAAACCCTAAAACCCACCCAGAACCTCAGCCCTAAACCTAAAGCCCAAAATCCTTTGGGGCAGCTGAGGCCTAGACAGCTTGGCCGCGGTGCAGCTCCGCAACACGCTGCAGAAGGACGCGGTGCAACGGCTTTTGAGGTGGTTTTACAGGTTTCTTGTGGTTGTAGGATACTCGTGTTTTTGTGGCGTTCAGATTTCCAGTCTGTGTTCTTGGGACTTGCGGGTTTTAGATGTTTTTAGGGTTAAGGAGCGCGGCAGTGCGAAAGGAGCAATCGCTGCAATAGCCATAACAGCCCAGTAGTGGAGTAGGTGAACTATGTGGGGCTCATAGACTATCACAGCCTTTTTTGTAGGCTGTTACTATAGACCCAAATATAGAATTTAGCGGGACCCTACAATAAAGTAGGTTAATTGGTTCGTTCAAGGTACCATGACCGAATGGTTTGCTGTTAGTTTGTGTTGGGGAACAGTAAGACTGTACATGATAGTGGCCGTAGCAACCGTAGCAATGGTTCCAAAAATTGCAGTATTGGAGGTAGAGGTATTTGCTTATGAGTACTAATGGCGACAGGAAAATCAGAAGCCTATTGATACCACTGCAACAATCATAAGACTATCAGCAATTAGTAGAAGTAGAAGAAGCGGAAGAAGAAGTCATAGTAGCAGCAGCAGCAGCAATCTTAATATCCATAGCGATATCAATGGCTGGTTTACTTGTTCTTCTAGCCTTTCAGAAATTCGCAAAATAATGTCGGTGTTATCGCAGATGTTAGTATGTAGGTGTTCGTGTTTCCATGTCGAACCCTGCAGTTTCTTAGCCTGCTCTTTCGCAAGTTTTACCATCATGATTGTTCCGGTCAATGTACACTACCCAAACCCCCCAAAAGTAGGTAAAATAATGGCCCAGCTCCTCTAAAAGGCTATTATTCTACATACTTTTGGGGTCCAGGTAAGCTCAAACTAGGCACAGTCAGGCATCACTACGGTTGATGGACAAAATCCTGCATGACCCATAATAAGGAATATACCATAATTCCCATAGTTTAGGGTCCTTAGGGTCATGCAGGATTTTGTCCATCAACACTATCAGTCTAGGCCCTCCCTGGCTTCAGACCCCCCTAAGCCCCAAACCCTATCATTCTAGGACACCCCTGGTTTGAGACCCTGTGCCCTAAACCCTATCCCTAGTAGTAGAGTAGGTAACCTTTATCCTTTTTGGGGGTATTTTGGTCACTTTATTATAACACCAACATACTCTCAAAGGATAACTCTTAATTCCCAGGATGCTGGACAAGTAGGTATCAGCCTAGGACATCCATGGCTTAAGACTGGGAGCCCAGTGCTGTTTCTTCGTGTTTCCTGAAGTTTTTCCCCCTGGTTGTGGGGACCCGAGAGTTTCAGAGGGTTTTAGGTTTAGGGTTTAGGGGGTTTCAGAATACTTAGAAGATAGCCAATGGAAGAACTGCAAACCTTCTGGCCTCATATATTTGGTCTATGACAGAAAGCTTATTGAGGAGGAGAGCATAGGTTAGTTTATGTTAGTTCTTGTTGCCAAACGCATTATTATTATTATTATTATTATTATTATTTTTTTTTATTATTATCAGCATTCTTCTCATGATGTCAGTACTCGTATGTCGTATGACCATTATTACTATTCTTACTCTTGTTATGTTTCTTCGGCTTTATCTGTTGAGGGAGTCCGGGGCTTCCACGAGCGCAGGAAGACTAAATAAAATCGGTTACTCCCGTGGCGATTCGCGGAGCCAACCTTGCCGTTCTTGGGACGCATCGTACGTTTTCATCGGAACTCTTGGTGCTGAGGCTTTTGCGGTAGAAAGCTCGACGGGATTGCGCATTCGTTCGGGATTAAGGGGATGAGGTGGGTTGGGGTTTGTAGGATTTAAGGCTCGTTGGGCACTAGTATTTGTAATACAACTAGTAGTACCTTTATTAGTACCGTTATTGTTGCTGTTCTGTAATTCGTATTGCTTTGTTTCCACCGGATTTTCCTGCTTTCTGGTTCATGGCTTTGAAGGATCAGGGCTTCTGGAGGGGAGTGCATCGTGCTACTATGGTTTAGGCTTTGTGGTTGGGTTTAGGGTTTTCGGTTTATGGTGGGGTTTAGGGTTTAGGGTGTTCGGTTTATGGTGGAGACGTTGAAGGTCTGAGTGCTTTTGGGCTTTCAGGGGTGTTTAGGGTAAAATAATGGCCCAACACCCCTTAAAAGGCCATTATTCTACATACTTTTTGCTTGGAGGCCCTTTTGACGTAGTAAGTCTACTTAGTATCCCCTAGAAACCATATTATACTCCCCCATAACCCACCTTACTAGCCCTACTTACTAAGTCAAAAGGGCCTCCAAGTGGGGTCCAGGTAAGGGTTGAAGGCTCTTGAGCTCTACGTCGGATTCGGGTCCAGGGGTGGGAACGACACGTAGGGTTTAGGGTTTGGGGTTTAGGGTTTAGGGTTTAGGATTTAGGGTTTAGGATTTAGGTTTTAGGATTTAGGGTTTAGAGTTTAGGGTTTAGGATTTAGGGTTTAGGATTTAGGGTTTGGGGTTTAGGGTCTAGGTGGTACGAAGACAGGCTATTCTCGTTGAGTCACATGTTCGTATCCCTCAGAACCTGGAAGTTCGGTGGTGGATGTCGAACTTTGGTACCCTTAACTCGAAACTGCCCTAAACCCTAAACCCGGGTCGTCAGCATGAGGTGATTCCCGAGCCAGAGACGGCTGTGAAGGAATGCTGTGCCCCACCTTGCATGTGTAATTTGTATGCATACTTGCATATCCCAACCCGTAGGCCCCACAGCATGCACGTGAATCAATCCCAAAGCCTTAACTCTCCGGAGCCCTGCAACGCTGAAATCCTATGAATCCTGCACCCCAAGCCCTGAACTAAGCTACTCAGGCGGTTGAGTTGGGTGTTGAGCTTTTTACGACACTGTCGGGCTCACTGGCTTTTCGTTTGGTGCATTTTCTTTCTTGCAGGGATATGGAGGTCTCTACAAGAAGTCCTGGAACTGTCCGGCATGCAGACCGCATGGATCTTGGAGACAATCTGATGGGCAGGAAATGATGGGCAAGAAATGGCACGAAGCGGTATGACGATCAGAATTTGTTCGCAGACGCATGAGTTCAATCTCGTGGTTGATGCTTGAATTTTGTTGGTCGTGTCGAGGAGGCGAGCTTCGCTCCGTGTACGTAGACCTTCAACCGTCAACCCTTGACAAGTTTGTATCAGTGCTGCAGCGTGTCCCGCGAAATCTTTGAAGCTATTCTTTTACACTGCCTCGCATGTCCTTTGTGGCTGGTTGCACCCAATGCGTACTTGCGCAGTGTCCGTGAACCAGACCTTGCTCCCAAAGCCGTGCGGCTTCCCCATTCCAGCATTCGGAAAGTAATAATTACGAGACGCGTCCTATACCTGCAAAGCTTGCAAGCCACAGCAAACACCTGCACGAGATTTGGAAGCCGTGCGACAGGCCCGCGGAATTAGTAGCCGACCCTGAATCCCACAAAGCAGAGCTCCAGCAGAACCGCAGAGCCCCAAGAAATGCCGGAATTCCAGATGAGCGCCTCAGCCACAAGAAGTCAGTACGTGAGATCTAGTAGGGATTGAGGTGAATGGTGAGTATACTTCCGCAATCCCAACCCTCACGTGGCTTCCAGACAGTCAGGTCCTCAAGCCTGCGCATCAACTGGCAGCCAATGTTCCTTACTTCTCGAACGGTGGTCTTTCCCCTTCAAGATCCTTCAAGCACCGTTGCCTTATTGACTAATCTGTTTTGCCATTATGGTTATTGATGTCTCTGTTATTCATTCTGTTGTGAGAGGTAGTATAGGGAGTATTGTCGTGTCGGTGTGCCAACACAATGGTGTCGGTCACCGCCTCCTAGCAAGTTTCCATACATATCGTGCTCAGATTAGGACCATTACGTAAACATGACCTACCATTGTCTTTTGGCAGTATCATCATCATCGTCCTATTTTGTATTTTGGTTTTGGTACCGTTGGTCGTACTTTCGCCGTTATTGCTAGCGAGGCTATGTACTCGCCTCTTCCAAGCCATGTAAAGGAGACTCAACAGCAGCTGCCCAGCCTGGGGCTCAGAAAGCTGAGCAACTGGACGTCGTGTTTGTTGCATGAGGTCAATCAATTCAAGGAATTCAAGGCCTTGGTGGTCTGGGCTCTGCATAGAAGGCTTAGCTTGAGCGGAGTTGTTACAGAACCTAAAATACGAAAGCTCAAGTTGAGCAGGACAGGACAAAGGACAGTTGCAGGGTTCAGGTGACGGGACGGTTGTTAAGAACTGGTCGATTGAGCTTTCTTACTTGTGCACGTACACAAAGGGCAACTTGCGGAGTGAAACTCAGAGCAAACACGAGACATTAGGTTGTGGTTGTGTGCGCATTTGTGCGTGCGCAAGTGCGTCTGTGGATGCATGCTCGTCCGCGCAGCAGTGTCTTGAGGGCTTTCATGGGCCTCAAACCATCGTCCAGATGTCCGTTCATGCGACAGCATGATTTTCAAGCCATGTTGGTCCGTCATAAAGGGACCCAAAGCACGCTTCATGCGCTACTAAGGCACGATGATGTTCGATTACCCCACGATGCAGGCCTGGCCACAGAAAACTTGAGACGTTTGGGTTTGGGTTCACGCCTGATTAGATGTTTCAGGCTTTGGGCTCGCATGGTTTGGGTTCGGGGTTGGGGGTCTGGCGTTTGGTATTAATTGTTTTGTCGGGTTTGTGGTACTGCGCGGTTCAACCGATCTCCCAAAGTTCTTGTTCTTCTGTGCGTCTGCTGTAATTGTCATGTGATAGCTATGCTTGTTGTGCTCCAGGTGGTGACGGTGGTGATGTTAAGAGCTACTGTTACCATCGTTAGTACTCCCTGGACCGATTCTGACTGGCACCTCTTCCTGTTCTTGCTATCACTTTGCGGGTCGTTTATTACCCAAATGCTTTCTGATGAGCAGGTGGTGATCTTTCTAGAAACCTGAAGCCTTGAACTAAGATGCCTAACATCGTGAATTTCGATACCCTACGCAGATCTAGGACCCTGAGCCCTAAACGCGCCCACCACTCGCCCCCTTCTGTGGGTCGGTAGGCGAGCGCCAGCGGGACACCATGTTGTTCAGTCTACAACCCTAAACGCTGCCGTGGTGAATCTTTTTGGCACGGGGCTGCCTGGCCCTGACCGTTGCTTGCTGAATCCTTCTGAGAAAGGCCTTGGCCTGCGCTTGGTCCTGGTGAAGTTTCTGTGAGTTAGTGCCGGACTGCCATAATTTAGGAATTTCTGTCGTGTAAAACGTTTTTTTGTAGCTCCTAAAAAGGCTAGGAAAAAAGGCAAACCAAGTTTTTTCGGGCAGCGGACCTCAAGGTACCCCCATCCTTGACCGCGCAAAACCCAGAACCTTGTAGCATCTCTGGAAACTTCAAAATCCCAGGCCATGGCCGAGTACTTGGCGAGTCTGGCACCGCCCGCCGCGGCGGCGACGGCGCCCGCCGTGCTCGCGACGGCGCCTGTGCAGGTGCCTGCGGCTAAGGGCTTCAGAATGTTAAGGGTTCGGGCGGTTATAGGGTTAAGGAGTTTAGGGTTCTAGGGTTGGGGTGCAGATCGAGATCAAACCGCCCCACCTCATATGCCAAAAGTATCCAAAAGTCTTCAACTATAGAATGGATTCCAAAAAGGCCCTAAAGCTTAACTTACCCCAAACTGATCTTCGGACCCTAGAGCCCCAACCTGGGTGCGGTGTTGGGAAAGGGTTTAGGGTTTAGGGGCCCAAGACTCGCTGAGATTTGGAGAGTGCAGGGTTTAGGGTTGAGGGTTTATTCAGGGTTTAGGATTTAGAGGCCGTGTGGGGTTTATAGGGCTTAGACAGTGTTTAGCGTCTCTGGGCTGAGGCTAGTTCCTCGCAGGCCCTGAAGTAGTTAGAGGAAGGGCGATCTTGTCTGGTTTGGTTCTCTGCAATTCTTTGAAGCCGGGCTCAGGGCTCCTCTGAATACTATAAGGGGTACTACCAGAGTTCCTTTAAGGGTTTCCGGGTTCCCTGTATTTTCTTCCGTACCGCCACAAAGCCACTGTCTACTTACTTACATTGGAGTTTCCGAAAATTAGGGGTACCTTATTTTTGGTGTCCTTATAATAAGGATCCTATTACTTAGGGTACTATACTAGGGTCCCCTATTTTCGGAAACTCCCACATAAATCCTTGAAAGCCGCACAAAGCAAAAGTATCGAGCCCCAAAAAGGCCTCACCGCCCTTCTAAGGATACCCATCCGCGACCATATTTCTGGTAAAGGGCTGACGTGTCAATCCCTACACCCTTCAGGATTTTGGGTTTCGGTTACGGGCTTTCGGTCCAGGGTTGAGGGTTTAGGGTTTAGGGCTAGATCTTTGGTTCAATAGCCGTCTTTTGGCAAGGCTTCGTTTCGGGTTTAGGGTCTCGTATCGGGTCTGACTTGGATTTTCGGCTTCTCTATCGCGGTTTGTGAAGGTTGCTATGAGGCATGAAAAGGGCACATCAGGGCCCTCACAGGGTATAATTAGGGTCTGACAGTGTCTTTTTGGCTCTGATCGTAAGGCTCCCTTGATGAAGGGGGATCCTCACTCAAGGGTGAGACCTTCAAGGTTGGTGGTTTTGCGATATTTGCTTGCGGGGTTTCCTTAAAACCCCCTAAACCGAACCCCTAAACCCCTAAGGTGTGGGGCTTTCTGGTTATGATTTCTTACAGCCGAAGTCCCCGGTTCTTTCGCGGGAGAGGCGGCCCAATCTGCCATCGCTTCGAGAGCCGAGGCTTCTAGCAGGCAGCTGCGAAAGAAAATCTCTGGGGTTCCTTGAAGCCTTAAACCCTAAACCCCCAAACCCCTTTAAAAGCGTTCCTCTTTGAGGGGATTTGTAGGGGTTCGTAAGGCGCTCCCGTAAAGGGCTGCTTTAAGGGGAGTTTCAGGATTTCAGGTGTCCGTCAAAGGTTACGTTAAGCACTGTTAATGGGATGTTGTGGGTTTGACACTCATGTTAAATGTAGACTGGGGCTTTACAGAGTTTTATGAGGGTTCTACGGGGGTTCTGTGTGCTTCGGGTTTTTGGGCTGAGGTTTTTCGGTGTTTAGTTTGAACTGGGTTCTTCAAAGTTTTCCCTCAGGGCCTTAGGGTTCAAATTAGAAGAGGAGATGCAGTGACGTAGTATTCAGCGTGGCGCCGTAGTGATGTGCCAGTTAACTTATCAGTGGCTATGTTCAGAATCTACCACATCGATAGAGGAGAACTTTTGCAGAATTTGAGAGGCCCTTTTCTGCTTAAATGGGAAAGCATCGACAGACTTTTAACCTCCCTAGCCCTCAAAACTAGAAGACGATTCTGAAAGTAAAGATAGCCCTAAGCCCTGCGAACCCCCTAGGCTTTGCAAGACTCAGCCGAGCTCTACATCATGCATTGCTTCACAGCTTTGCAGTTTCTAGCAGCGCATGCTGGCCGCAATGGCGTCGACGAACGCGACTGGAGGACATTCCAGCGCTTGCTTGATCAATATGAAGCCCGGGAACGATGTTCCGATTGGTGTAGCTCTGGACTCCAGCTGTGAGGTTCGTGATCATGGGGACACATGGCCACTGTTTCTTTCCGTGCCTCCTGCCCAGCTTCTCCCCGCTGCACCGAGTCGCTTCACTCTTCAGCGCATGCTCAGCCATTGGTGTGCTCAGGCCTTTGACGGAGTGACGGCATTGCTACATGCCCCGCTTTTGCTCGCGATTCAAGATAGGGGGTTTGCAGATGAGACACCCATCCAGGCTTGAGGGTTGTTCGGGCGTTTAGGGGTTTTCAGGGTTTTGGGGTAGTTTAGGGGTTAGGGTTTTAGGTAGTTGAAGCCTTAAAGGTGTAGAGTTTTGGGGATTTACAGTAGATGGCTGCCAGCATTGGGGTTTTAGGCTTTTAGGGCCTCAGACTAGAGCTTTGGGCTTTTGGGTTTGTTAAGGTGAAGGCTTTGACTTCAAGGGTTTTTTTCCTGGCTGTTGAGTGGAGGAAGGCTTCCAGTTGTACGGTTTATAGGTTTGGGGGTTTAGTCCAGAGCAGAAGGCTTGGTGCTTTAGAGGTTGAGGGTTTGGGGGGTCTTAGGGGCCTGAGGCCTCGAGCTTTGGGGTTGTCTTCGGGGAAGTGTTGGACTTGGCCGTTAAACCCTTTAAGCCATAAACCCCCCCTAAAAAAGCCCGATATGGGAGTTTCCGAAAATTACGAGTACCTTATTTTGGGGCCTTATAATAAGGATCCTACTATTTAGGGTACTATATTGGGGTCCCCTATTTTCGGAAACTCCCAGATAAACCCCAAGACCGTAAAACCCTCAACCCGAAAACTTACGGTTTTTATTGGTGCTTGAGTTTATATTAGTAGGTTATAAGTAGGGCTATAATTAAGGTAACTCCATTTAGGGCACTTATAACTCTACTTATGACCTACTCTTAGTCCCCCAGAATTTGAAGTAGGGTTTATATTACCGTTTTGGTGAGTGTAGATAGGCCTCCTTCTGAATATTGGTGAGTGTATATGTTGGGCTTTATTATGGGATTTCAGTAATATAAACCATACCTGGGGGGCTGCCCCCGTCCTATAACAGTGGAATAATCCGGTTTGTATAAATCACACACCCAAAAAAGCACAACTACTTTAGTCAAGTTCAGATCACCAACAGGACAAGGTCTAAACTAGAAATGCCTTTTGCAGCTTTCCTCCGCCCCCTCCCCTACCCCCTCCCCCTCCCCTTCCCCCTCATCTCCCCCTCTGTCGGCCTTATGGTTGCAGTTGCGCAAGTGCGAAGTAAACCCAACTCACTCAGTTCAATGCTTCAGATTCGCTGTTCAGTTGGGTACGAGACGCTCTTGTCGTGGGCCGATCCAGTGCTTGGAGGGCTGATCCAGTGCTTGCAGGCGAGCACCGCCGGAGCAGCAGATTTGCACTACTGGAAATTGGGGCCAGCGGCAGAACAAACACCAGAAAAGCACAACTGGAAACAGGGACTAGCACCGGGAAAGCACAACTGAAACTAGGCTCTTCTGATTGAGATCCAAACGAACTTTCGGAGTCGGCGAAAACTGCACAACTGAATTGCAAAAAAACACAACTGAATTACAAAAAAAGCACAACTGAAATCAAAAAAGAATCACAAACAAAAGCACTAAAAACACACAACTGAATTGCAAAAAAAGCACAACTGAAATACATAAAAGCACAACTGAATCACAAAAAAGCACAACTGAATCAAGAAAAAAACACAACTGAACTAGAAAAAAGTTAGCCAAACTAGATTCAGATTCGATTTTTGAAAAACAGAAAACCGTTGGTTTTGCTTCTGAAATGAACAGGTGGCCCAGCCCCCCCCCCGTGGCCGGCTTAAATAGGGTCTATTTGGCAGCTGGATGGCTGCATTTCTGTATACAAGTAGTGCTTGTGCTCTCCACCACAGACCACGCCACGACACAGGTGATGTAGG
>BGNK01001319.1:76524-155003 GCA_003297005.1 Symbiodinium sp. clade A Y106 | reverse complement strand
CCCTGTAACCCTCAAGCGGCCTTCCAACCCCAAACCCCAAACCCCCAACCCTCTATGAGCAGAACCCTGAAACGTAACAGCTACCCAAAGAAGAGGTAACAGCGAAGATTGAGGACTTTGAGGTTTTGGGTTTCGGGTGTAGGGTTCGGATTTCGGAAATTCCTCAAGTTACTAGACTTGAAACCCCACCGTAAACCCTAAACCCCAAACCCCAAAAACCCCAAACACCCAAACCCTACAACCCAACCCTAAACCCGGAACAACAAACCCTAAACCCTAAACCAGAAACCCAAAAACCCAAAAACCCTAAACCCTTTTTACGGCACTATATATAGAAACCATGATACGGAACCCTAAAAAAGTAGGTCTTATCGGCTACAGGTAAACCCAAAACCCCAAAAACCGTAAACCCAAAACCCTAAACCCGAAACCCCCTAAAACCCCAAACCCTAAACACCCAAAAACCCTTAAACCCAAAACCCCACGAACCCTAGACCCCTAAACCCAAAACCCAAAACCCAAAACCCTAAACCCCCTCAACCCCAAACCCTAAACTCCAAAACCCCAAGTACCCTAAACCTCGAACCACCTCGAGAGCCGGCTCCGGAGCTTTGAAGGGAACGGCGGAGCTTGGCCGGGCGCGGCCTCGTCGACGCGGCCACGGGGCGACGTGTTTAGGAGTTCAGGGTTTAGGGGTTTAGGGTTTAGGGGTTTTGGGGTTTAGGGTTTTAGGGATTTAAGGGTTTAGGGGTTTAGGGGTTTAGGGTTCTTAGAGGCTTCGTAAGGGTTTCATGAGGCTGTTCTCAGGCTTTTGTGGGTGGTTATTGTAGAAGCTTTTTGTGTTGTTTTATAGGGTTTCAGCAATACGGTTCATGTAGGGCATGATCATGCCTTTCTGTGCTTCTTTGTGGTATATAAAACGGATTTGGCAGGGCTTGGGGGGGTGGGGTTGGGGTTGCAGAGGGTTTGGGGTTGAGGGGTCTGTGCTTAGGGTTTTAAGGTTTGGGGTTTGGGGCTTTAGGGTTTAGGGTTTAGGGTTTAGGGTTTGGGGTTTGGGGTTTGGGGTTTGGGGTTTGGGGGCTAAGGGTTGAGGAAGGGTGTCGAATGTGTTTTTATAAGGGCTTGACGAGCGGCTTTGCTAGGCTCTATAAAGGATTGCTACTTTTACTTGATGATGCTAGGTTTGTTTGAGCTTTAGGTTTGGGCTACATGTAGATTTGAGGCTTCAGGCTTTGGGGTTTTAGGGTTTAGGGTTTAGGGTTTAGGGTTTAGGCAGAGGGGCCACACACCACTCGTCGTGTGCGTCGCCAAAGGATGGCAACCAGCAAGGCACACGAAAGACCGCGGAGAGGCCGACCGCGAGTCCGGCCGACCTGTTCTGTCCGGGGCTGCCTCGTCCTTGAGTGCACCATTGCTGAAGATGCTGCGCAGATCAGCGCGGATGAAGGCAACCAGAATCGGGCTCAAAGGGATGTGCTGATCGCACGTGCCGAATCTGCAGCAGCCGCCCCTGATGCTTGTAGAACATTAAAATCGCTTTAGCTTACTCTGACGGGCGCTAAGCTCGACGGCGGAAAGACTAGACAGCACAAGCAGCGTGGGCTACAATGAAAACTACAGAACGCAAGGAAATGGAGCTCACTACGAGTCGCCATCCCTGACGGAAAGTGAGCTGAAAGCTCATGCAGTCTAGCTGGATGTCCGGGTCGTTCATCGTGAGGCGTAGGGATTCTTATACCATAACTACGATAAGGAGGTCAGAAGGAGTGGTGGTAGTAGTAAGGAATAGTGGTACCAATTCTCGAACCTCTGTGTTTTTCCTACGCCCAACTACCAACACACCTAAACCCTAACCTAAACCCGAACCCCATTCACCAAAGAGATCATCCGCACAATAGTCGTAAGTATAATACTACACTAACAAGAAAAAGATGATGCATGAACAACCAAAAACAAGTGAATACGCTTTTGAAGGAGCATACACACGCAATATGAGAACAATAGTTGTAACAACCAATTTTGTTAGAATAATACACATATTTATTTTGGTGACCATTATTATCATCACTGGTGCTATTGATGCGATACGATTGAAAGGAATGTTCTTACTTGCTACTAGTACCAGTATCAGTATCAGCAGCAGTAGCAGTATTAGTATTTGTAATAGTATTGGTACTAGTAATAGTACGAATACTAATCAATCTTTAGTAGTAGTAGTACTAGTACGAGTACGAGTACTAGTACTAGTACTAGTACTCGTACTCGTACTAGTATTGGTACTAGCATTGGCATTGAAAGTAGTATCAATAGTACCAGTATCAACTGTAGTAGTAGTGGTAGTAGTAGTAGTAGTAGTACTGGTAGCAGTAGTAGCAGCAGGGGTAGTAGTAGTAGTAGTAGTAGCAGGAGTAGTAGTAGTAGTAGTGGTGGTAGTAGCAGCAGCAGCAGGAGTGGTAGTACTAGTAGTAACAGTAGTAGTAGTAGTAGTAGTAGTTGTTGTTGTACTACTACTGCTACTACTACTACTACTACTCCTACTACTGCTACTACTACTACGACTACTACTACTACTACTACTACTACCACTACTACTACCACGACTACTACTACTGCTACTACTAGAACGACTACTACTACCACTGAAAAACGGTACTACTACTACTACTACTGCTACTCTTCCTTGAAACAGCAACTTGAAAAAAAAAACAACAACGGGAAAGCGCCTGCCGAAGCCGGCCTGCGCGGCTTCGCCGAGGCAGGCCGGGAGCCTTCGCAAGGAGAGGGGATTTTTTGAAGCGATCGTCGGAGTTCAGAGAGGATTTAGGGGTTTAGGGTTTAGGATTCAGGATTCAGGATTTAGGATTCAGGGTTCAGGGTTCAGGGTTTAGTAGGGTTTAGGGTTTATTGGGAATAGGGATTTAGGGTTGAGGGCTCGGGGCTTTGAGTTTAGGGTTTCGGGTTTTGGGGTTTAGGGTTTGCTGCTTTAGCGTGTGGCGTTTGGGTTTTGGGTTCGGTCAGGCATTCGTCAGTCAGTGTCAGCCATCAGGACTTCAGGGTTGGGGCCGGAAGCGATCGTCGGGTGCCTTTGACGGCTCCTTTAAGGCAAAGTTTAAGGGTTCCTATTCAGGCTTCGTCGTAGGCTCCAAAAAGGGGGTTTAGCTTTCAAGCCGGCATGTAAATGCTTGCTCCCCGGCCGGCGCCCGCCTTGCGGCTCCTTGCTCTCTGCTCCCTCTCCTTGATGGATCGGGGAAAACTGCTACGCCGGACTCTCAATACCTGCTCCCCTCTCCAGCCGGCGGAAGGGCTGTCACACGGCACAAATGAGCCCTAAACCCTAAACCCCCAAAACCCTAAACCCCAAACCCTAAAACCCTGCACCCCCGAAACCCTATAAACCCTAAACCGCACTCTATGGAACGGAGTTTTAGATTTGGTGAAGCCGACCGGCTTCAGGCTTCAGGACTTGCGGTAGGCGGCGGAAGTGGAAAGGGGTGGGATGCTTAGGGTGTAGAGTGGAGAGTGTTAGCTTCATCAAAGGCTGGGAGGGTTTCTCTGAGAGTTGCCTACAGGTTCCTGTAAATAAAGGTCCCATAACCCTAAGGCTCCATGTTCCTTTATGGTATATACGTGGGACGGGGAGGCAAGAATGCACAGCACAGAATCACAGATAAGGGGTGTTTTAGGGTGTCAGAAGGGTTTCAGAGGGGGGGTATAGGTGTGTTTCTTAGCTAAGATCGTAGGATTTCTTTCGGGTTTCCTTACATTACTATAAGGACTACAGTAAAGGTGGTGTTCAATACGATTTGATTATATTGGGGGTCTAGGGCGTTGTAGGATCTTAGGCACTTACTGTCGGGCTTCTGTATCGGCTCATGTTTTCGGGGTTCCCAGAGCCTCCCAACGCCAGTAGTTAAAAGATGCACCTTAAACTAAAGCTAGGTTCCTGAGAAGCCCCTTTAAACAAGGGCACCCTTTTTTCTGGTGCTCAGTTTTAATAAGGAACCATACAACAAAAAGGGCAAAAGACAGGCATTTTGGAAGCGCTTAAGTGCTGTTAGAAGCATGAGGGTCTGCGGATTAGCGCTTTAGGGCTCAGGGCTTAGAGATTGGGGGGCTTAGTGGTTTTCGGTTGAGGGTTCATCCAAAAGCCTCAGACTCTTGCAATGGTAAACAAGTAGACAGGCAATGTCAAATAGTGAATGGAATACACCGCACAATTAGCAAATCCCCCTCACTGCAACCTCACCGGCCCGAATCACCAAATGCCAAATCCACTCGGAAGTTACTTGGAGGGGCAGGGGACTTAGTAAGTCGTTTATAGGTAGGGTTATAATTGGGGTAACTCCATTTAGGGTACTTTTAACTCTAATTATAAACTACTTACTAAGTCCCCTGCCCCTCCAAGTAGGCAACCACAATTATCAACAGTAACTGCTGCTGTAACAGCTACCACGACGGACCACTGGAGGTATGGTAGAGCCATGGTGTTTCCTTATGAAGGGGCTGTTACTGCAAGGGGGTTTGTCACATCATATGATGCCCTGAACCTTAGACCACAAGCCCTGGACGAAAACCCTAAACCCGTTAATCCTACATGTATATGTATATATATATATATATCGGGGGAATTAGCAAGTACTTAGCCTATAGGCGCATAAAAATCATAACCCCAATTAGGGTACTTATACGTTTACTTGTTAATACCAACTTACTACTTACTAAATCTCAAAAGTAGGGCTTTCGGGTTTAGGGTCAGGGCGTATGGTAGCTGTCTGCCACTTAGCTGAGACTTCAAGAGCATGACTTTCTGGGTTAGGGTTTAGGGGTGACAAGGGGTTTAGGGTACTTGGAGGGTCCTGGGACTTAGTATCCTAATTGGGGTTATGATATCTATAAGTCATAAGATGTCCCCCGACCCTGCAAGTAGGGTTCGTACTGTAGGGTCTCAAAAGCTAACCTTTAACAGGGGTTCGAAGAGACATGACGGCGAGACGGCGCCTGAAATTATTAAAGGTTTAGGGGCTTTGGGGGTTCAGAGTTTAGGGCGTAGGCATCGACCTGTAAGGGTTCGATACTTGAATCTATCTATCTATCTATGGGACCCTTAAAGGAAGCCTGAAAGGAACCCCGAAACCTAGTCTCCTTTCTTAAGGTGCCGGAACCCTACACCCTAGACCCTTCAAACCCCTACCCTCGAACCCTAAACCCTAAACCCTTCAAACCCCTGACCCCGAGCCCTAAACCCTAAACCCTTCAAACCCCTGACCCCGAGCCCTAAACCCTTCAAACCCCTGACCCCGAGCCCTAAACCCTTCAAACCCCTGACCCTGAACCACCCTAAACCCTAAACCCATAAAACCCCTGACCCTGAACCCTAATTAAATCCTAAACCTTAAATCCTAAACCCTAAATCCTAAACCCTTAAAACCCCGGAACCCTAAACCCCCCTCTTGAGGAGCGGCCTGCTCGATGTTTTGAGCTAGGCATGGCAGGCGCTCCCCGAAGGGCGCGCAGGGAAGGGAAAGGGCCGACGATAGGAGCCTTAAATATTTAGAATGGGGGTTCCTTTAAAGAGGTCTATAAGGGATCTTATAAAGGATCTATAAGGGCACTATGATAGGGGCTTTATGCGCTTTATGGGCTTTATCTTCTAGGCGATTCTTGTGTTTTACAAGGGCGTTGTGAAGGTAAGGGCGGGGGGTTCGGGTTGTTGCTTGGGTTTAAGGTCCAAGATTCACGACATAGACTCGAAGAATTAGGGCACAGGGGCCGGGTGTTTTACTCTTTCGGGCGGTGTGTTATCTTCTCCGTAATCAGATCTGAAAGCCCCACACCCGAGAGCGTAAGCTCTCAACCCGAACCGTCCACCTCTGCGTCTAAGCTGACATCACATGAAAGCCCCAGTTGCTCACGCTGCCACAAATCTGCCGCGGCGGTGGCAAGATCCAAGAGACTCCGAAACCTTTTTTTTAATTCAGGAGCATCCCTTCAATCATACTCGGAACCCTGATATGATTTAAGTTTATTCAATCTGAGAACACTAAACTCAGAAACCCAAAACCCCAACCTGCACACCCAGAGATCTGAGGCATACTCCTTAATCAAAGAAATTCCCTCAAGCAATAATAGGAACCCTGATATGTTTTAGGGTGTAAAACCCCAAACCCCTAAACCCTAAACAGCCTAAACCCCCGACTCCTAATCCCCGACACCGTACTTGAGGGGCTTTGGGAGTCGCTGCGTCGAGGGTCGGGGACTTAGTAAGCAGCTATCAGGGGGGTGCAGGGTTTAGGGTTTGGGGTCGTCATGGTGTCTAGTCTGGGCCTAAACCCCCTGCCTACAACATATAACGCCCAGAAAAGATTAGCATCTTTGGCCGGGCTCCCCAAGTTTGCTGCCCCACACTACGGTTTCCTCCTGAACCTTGATTGAGGATTGCGCCTTCGACGTACAACAGTTGAAAACAAGGCTGCTGGCTATGAGTTAAGGTCTAATGTCGAACCCTGGATCAAACAAGGATTGTAGTAGGGATTCGAGTATTCGGATCCGTAGTAAAGACAGGGATGTGGTAGTCATCTGTCTTGTAGTAAGGATCCCGCAAAGAAAGGTGGGTATCAAGGGGTCCACACTACTCCGTAGTTAAGCCAATGAAGCGGGGTCTGGGGCTCTCTGCAAACTTCTCCCTGAGCGCAGACCGGTTTTTTCCGTCCTGGCTACGTCATCCAGTGTGGCGGCGCTGTGCCTGCGAATTCAGGGCTACAGCTTGAGGAAGATGGAGGGGCCAGGCCCTAAACTCTAAACCCCAAACCCTGAACCCTAAACCCTAAACCCTGAACCCTAAACACTGCATTTTACACCCTAAACCCTGAACCCTAAACCCTAAACCCTGAATTTTACACCGTAAACCCTAAATTTTAAACCCTGAACCCTATGTTGGAAGTTCCGCTCTTCGGGCTTGGGGGGGTTTTGGGGTTTAGCGGTTTCGGGTCTTGGCATGTCGGGGCTGCGAGCTTCGGGTTTAGGGGCTTAGGGTTCCTTTAAAAGGATCTATAAGGGTTCCCTGTGAAGCGATCTATAATGGTTTCCTTTAAAGGGATCTATAGGGTTGAGGGTTTAGGGGCTTAGGGATTTAGGGTATAGCGGTTTAGGAGTTTAGGGGGGGTTCAGGGGTTTAGGGTTTAGGGGTTTAGGGGTTTATAGGGTTTAGGGGAATAGCTTAGCTTGGGGGTTTTGGGGGGATCCTTAGGGAACCTTAAGGGAACCTTGGGGAGCACTAGAGAGAACTAGGGATCAGTAGGCTATCTACCCCCCCTAGGAACCCCCTCCCATAAGGATACTATAACTACGCCTAAATTTCGAACCCACCCTTGACCAACGTTAAACCCAAAGCAGAATATACCCAAAAATCAAAAAAAAACAGCAACCCGGAACTCCTGCAGGCTTGAACATGCTTCCATCACCTTATTTGGGAGTTTCCAAAAATAGGGGTACCTTATTTTGGGGTCCTTATAATAAGGATCCGACTAGTTAGGGTACTATATTAGGGTCCCCTATTGTCGGAAACTCCCTTATACCGAAAATTATTCAGGTTTCTACACTACACCCTTCTGAACCCTCAACCGTAAACCACTTCCCCACAAGCCCCAGAGCCCTCAACGTTGTAACCTAAAACCGAACACGGCCCCGCCCCCATGCAAAGAAACACCAAAGTATGACTGGGTTGTAGTTCTGGGGCCTCCAAAAGTATTTATGAATAGGTATCTCTATAGGACCATAAGGAAAATTAATGAAGTTTCCCAAAGCGACACCCAAAGCCCCAGGCCCCAAACCCTAGAACCCTAAACCCCAAAAATAGGACTCCCCAAGCCTACTTTGGGCTTCACTCGCGGGTGGCGTTCCAGCGTCTCCACCAGCTCCTGTGCAGCTTTGCATGGTCATTGAACAGAGGAGTTAAATTGAGGGTTTAGGGCTTTCGGTTACGGTAGGGTTTGGTGTCAAGATATAGCAACAGCAAAAACGAAGCTGCTTGGGCGTAGAGGCTTTTGGGTTACTTTAAGGATTATTTTTCAAGGCTACTTTTAGGGGTTGCTACAAGGGTGCTTGGGTTTTGGGCATACGGCTTAATGTCTGGCATTGTCAAAACATCGGATATGTTTCACTCTGGTCACAAAAACAGAGGAGACTTGGGATTAGGGCAGACGGCTCAGAGTTTGAGCTTTCAAGCTCTTTCCGGGGTGTGGCTGAAGACGTAAGTGCAGGAGCAACCGTGCTTTTCAAAGCTGCAGCAGGAGTTTTGTTTGGGGCTTACGGTTTAAAACGGA
This sequence comes from Symbiodinium sp. clade A Y106, assembly GCA_003297005.1. Classification (NCBI taxonomy): domain Eukaryota; class Dinophyceae; order Suessiales; family Symbiodiniaceae; genus Symbiodinium; species Symbiodinium sp. clade A. Next base: position 146,682 of record BGNK01001319.1, on the reverse strand, counting down.
TTTAGCGTTGACTGTGCATGCCCAAGTTTGGGTTTTGGATGAGGCGTCTGGGGCGGAGTGCTCCCTGAACCACCCCTACGGCATACTTAGCGCCGCCCTCAAGGCGACGATAATACTAACAATAAAGATAGCACTACTAATCAATCAGAATCAGCATCATCATCATAATCATAGTCGTCATAACAACAATAGTACTACCTTTACCTAGAAGAAAACAACAGCACCAATCATGGTTCGACCCTTTTCTCTGCGATACTCAAGTCCGGGTACGCCAGCGCTGTACCGAACATCCTAAAACCCTAAACCCTAACCCCTAATAGGTGCTCAGGGCTTAGGGTTCCCTAAAGCCCTACCAGGACCCCCCAAGTGCCCTTTGATGGAGCCTTTAGGATAGTGGATATTCAGGGTATATGAGAAGGTAGCTGGGGAGTCTAAGTAAACCCTGAACCCGCAAACCCTAAAACCCCTGAACCTCAAAGTCTGAAACTCCAGCCCCCTCAAGCCCCGGAACTCCCAGAACCCGAAACAGAATTTGAAGTCTTGCCGAATTCCGACTTTGCTCTGCCAGGGACCCGTCATGAGGAAGATTGACATGACGGATGTTGGACCCTTATCCCAGGATAAAACCCTAAACTCTAAACCCCAAACCTCCCTAAACCCTAAACCCCAGGATAAAACTCTCGACATCGCTAAATTGAAGGGTCTAGGGGTTTAGGGGTTCAGGGGTTTCGGGTTTAGGGTTTAAGGCTTAGGGTTTGGGGGCTTAGGGCTGAAACCTTGCCTCCGGCACCTTGTCGGCCTCGGTAGCGGAAGCGCTTGGACTCACACAGCTTTCTACGAGGAGCTCTGCATCCTGAGCCCTCAAGTAGCTTGGCCTGAGGGTTTGACTAAAAAGGAGATTCCTATAGTAGAAGCCAGAAAGTTGGAACATGGCTTTAGGAGGATTCGTGCTAGGATCCCTTATACTTTACCTTAAGGGTATGAGGACAACTATGTTCCAACTTTCTGGCTTCTACTGTATGGGGGGTAAAAGACGACAAGTGTATAGGAGATGCAATCGGTTCTGAATTTTGACACCCTTTGTTACATTCCTGCTGCTTACAAGCTAATAATTGAAGGGCCTTGAAACTCGGAACAGGGTTTTGGAATAAACAGTAGTGCATTCATAGTGTGGAATCCTGCGAAATAGTAGGAGTCAACAGTCAGGCTTCAAGATATCAAAGTCAAGTTGCACGTGTAGTAGGGCGAAACATAAGGAGCCATAGCTCCAAACCGAACACTTACCGCCTGCATCTAACAACCTACAGTAGAAGCCAGAAAGTTGGAACATCATTAGCCTCATGCCCTTAAAGTAAAGTATAAGGTATCCCAGCATGAATCCTCCTAAAGCCATGTTCCAACTTTCTGTCTTCTACTGTATGTAACTTCAAAATGCCCCAAAGCTGAGGGCTCAGGGTTTAGCGGTTCAGGGGGTCAGGAGACGCGGGTTTCGGTAGGGGCTTTGGGAATTAGAGTTCTGGGGCTTGGATGTCTAGGGATCGAAGTGTTTCGGGCTTAAGGCCAGTTTAGCGTTCATGATGTAGGTAGTTGTCAAAATTATGGTCCCTTTTTGGTACCCTTGGTACCCTAAATATTAGGTGCCGTATTATAATAAGGACCCAAAAAGGGACCCTAATTTTGACAACCCCCATGTAGGTCTGTCGGGTCGCCGGAGACTTCACCCCCCCGCCTTTTCATTGAGCAAACTTGCTTGTCAAACAAACCTCAGAGGCGTGGGGTAAGAGTCGGATCTGGTCGAAGCCCTAATCTAAGGTTGAAGCCATGGGCCCCTAGCCCTAGTATGGGCCCTTAGCCCTTTTAAGGGACCTTAAAGGGTACTACAAGTAGGGTATATATTAGGTATATAAGGATCCCAGGCTTAAGGGCCATACTAGGGGCCCATGGGTTCATCCTAAGACCTAAACCCCAGCGTCATACCTATCTGTCTGGGGATGTGAAGTGCGCGTCGTCTACACTAAGCAAGGCCTAAGGCGAAACCCCCATAAGGGAGTTTCCGAAAATTAGGGGTGCCTTATTTTGGTCCTTATCATAAGGATCCTACTATTTAGGGTACTTTTTTAGGGTCCCCTATTTTCGGAAACTCCCATAAGTCAAAACCCTAGACTCAAGCTATAAACTCCTGTAAGCCCAACCGAGACCCTGTCAAGCCCCGCACATCAGCATCACCGATCCGGTCGAGAACCACGCGCAGGGAGTCAGGAGTCACCTCCTGCAGGCAAGGTTTAAAGTTCAGGATTTACGGCTTACAGTAGAAGCCAGAAAGTTGGAACATCATTATCCTCATGCCTTTAAGGTAAAGTGTACGGGATCCTAGCACTAATCCTCCTAAAGCCATGTTCCAACTTTCTGGGGTTTACTATAAAGTTTACCGGTAGGGCTTATGGCTTACGATGCTTTAATTTAGCATGCAGGGTTAAGATTCGGATTCCAGTGGAAGAGGTCCCTTTGTATATGCGTGCTAAGAGTTCAAAGTCCCAGGAAGACTGTGTACCCAGACCTTCCAAAATCCCTTGATGAAGGAATATATCTCAAATCATATTAGGGATCCTACTAGAGGCTAAGGTATATGCCTAAATTAAGGGATTTTGAAAGGTCTGTGTACTCAGATAGCCAATGTGCGAGAGGAGGCAAAGGAAGCAGCGACACAATGTACAGAAGAGTTTCGGTTTTTTTTAGCGCTCCTGTTAAACTTGGTACACTTCTCGATTTGTGCGTTTAGGGTTTAGGGTTTAGGAATCCGTCCGGAGGAGGAGGACGCCAAAGAAAGGACATGCTCGTCCGGCCGGAATCCAGAATTCGTCGCCACAAGAACCGCGAAATATCCAAAATCGATCAAAATTGCTCCCACCCTCGAGAAGGGGTTAGGTGGCAATGGTGTGGCAGCAAAACCTCGGGCGTTGCGTTTCGAGTCTCCAACTATTCCCTGGGAGGTGCACACGGGAAAAGAGCCAATCGACTAGCTTTACTTGGACGTAGTAACTAGTTAACCCCAATTAGGATCCCTTTTCGGGTACCTATATAACTCTACTTCTTACCTACTTACTAAGTCCCCCGACCCTCCTTGTAAGCGACGTTTGCCGCTCGCGAAGCTTGGGTAGCTTTGGGCTCCACATGGCGGTAGCTGAGCCCCCAGCTGAGACTTTAGTGTAGTGTTTCTGACTTGGAGCTCTAGACTAAAGACTTAGGGCTGCGGGCACCTCTAGAACACCCTAATTCAGAAGATGAATCTCCTCAGCTCTAAAACAGACTCCAAAGATGTCGGAGGGGGCGGGGTCCCTTCTTTGGGGCCCGGTGATCATGGTCATACTGAATACGGCGGCCAGGACGATGCCATCCGCTGGACCAATGCTTGGACGGATGCAGACCCGGCGGAGGATCGCACGCATGACTCGGGTGGCCTTCATGGGAATCATCCGACTCAGTCTCAACGTTAAACCTGCTGCAAGCACCCAAGCCTTGACAAAAGCTCCCGTCCACCGCTGCTGGCGTTTTAGGGTTTAGGGTTGAGGGTTGAGGGTTTGGGGTTTAGAGGCAGCTGATGGCAGCATCGTGGAAACGTCTTCGGAATCAGCACGCGGATTCGCAAACCGGGTCGGCTTCACCTTGTATGGAAACAAGTACTAACTGCTTCCCGCGACCCTCCAAAATCACTGTTTGAATGATCCTAAACCCTAAACCCATAAACCCATAAACCCAAGACCCTGTACCCCAAACCCTAAACCCCTCAACCCCTAAACCCCCACCCCTAAACCCCCAAACCCTAAACCCCTGAACCCCTACACCCCTAAACCCCTAGACCCCTAAACCCTAAATCCGAGGGCTTCCCTTCTCCAACCCAATGAGCTCCCGTGAAGAACCCAGTTGAAGAACCCTGCACCTCGAGGTTGCTCACCCAGAGATCCCAATACCCCTTAATTGAGGAATTTGCCTTAAAGTATAATAGGATCCCCAATATGATTTAAGGTATATTCCTTAATTAAGGGATATTGGGTTCTCTGGGGAGTAGGCTTTTAAGTAACCAGGGAGAAAAAAGTATAGACTTGTATTTCATAATGGTTCCTTTAAGGAAAAAAGTTGTAAAGTATGGTACTCCAAAGCCCAGATAATAAGGGTACCCTTTTTCCTGGTGTTCAATATTTCAAATAAGGGAACCATACAATGGAAAGGGCAAAAGCGTACTCCTCAGGAACCTAGCACAACTAACCCATCATCTGACGCCCTACATCCCTGAACCACTAAACCGGGCCAGAGAAAGGTTCAGGGTTTAGGCTGTAGGGTGTAGGGATTAGGGTGCAGGCTGTAGGATTTAGGGTTTAGGGTTTAGGGTTTAGGGTTTGGGCTGTGGGGTTTAGGGTTTGTAGGGTTAAGGAGGTGTTCTGCACGGTTTTGGCAGGTTGGTTTTCTGGTTTCATCAGCCGTGGAACCTGAATCCGAACATGAACTGTCGAGAGTTGGGAGTTTCCGAAGACTAGGGGTACCTTGTCCTTATAATAGGGATCTTACTATTTAGGGTACTATACTAGGGTCCCCTATTTTCGGAAACACCCAGCTCGAACCTCAGAACCCATCAGCTGGTGGATTTGTCGGGGCTCTAAGGGTTCAGCACTTTCGGGTTTGGGGTTTAGGGTTTTAAGTTTAGAGGTTTAGGGTGTACCTGGACCCTAAGGAACTCATGATGAGGAACCCTAACAAGGTAGGTTCTTTGGGGTTCAGGAAGGGTTTTGGGTGTAGTGTAGGGTTTACTGACTCAGAGGCTCTGATGAGTTGCGCTGCCGTCCTCGTAGAAGGCATCCCCCCATGGATCGAAAGCCACCGAAAACTGTTCCTCAAAGCAGATCTTTGGGCAGTTTTCCGATTTAGAGTTTAGCTTTTTTACCTGCTTTTTGATTTTATACGGATTCATATAGTTGGGCTTGCGAGGTTTGGTAGGATGCTATAGGGTATTTGACGTGCATCTATGTGGTTCATGAAGCCTTTATAAGGGTACAAAGGCGGTCGTACAGGGCTCTTGTTCTGGAACGTAGCTAGAATTGCGAAGCCCCAAAACGGAGGTGCAAAAAAGCTCTGCTTTCTTTCCTATGCCAACGTAAAACTAGAATTCGAAGGCTCTCTACGCAGGTTGCGTGGCCTAGCTGAAACCTAAACCCCAAACCGCGACGACTTTCTACAAATCTCTTTCAGGGTACTATAAGGGTACTATAAGGGTTTTGGGGGGTTTGATGTAGGAACCTGATCAAGAAACTTTGGGGCTTTATTTGGGTTCCTTATATAATTCCTTGTCTTTTGGGGGTTATAGGCCCAGGGTTTCTTAATCACATTACTGTAAATGGTGTTAGTCTCTGGGAACCCGAGACTGCGCGATTCTTGAAAGGGTTCCTTTGAGGTTTACTGCAGGACCAAATTAGATGGGCCTTAACAAGAAATTGGCTCTGCGGGTATATTATCTTATCCCCTAATTCGGCACTTTCCGGTAAGATTTCACCCTAAACCCTACACCCTAAACCCCAAACCCGAAACCCTAAACCCCCAACCCTAAACTCTAAACCCTACACCCCAAACCATAAAGCGTCAACCCTAAACCCTGGCCTTCGTCTCGGGCTTGATGGCCAGCATATGGCAAGGCCTCGCGAGCATGACACAAGTAGGAAGGTTTTGGGGTTTAGGGTTTAGGGTTTTAAGGTTTTAGGATTCCGGGTTTAGGATTTAGGGCTAGGTTTAGGGTTTGTTTCGGACTTAGGGCTAGGTTTAGGGTTTCGGGAGTTTAGGGAGCCTCACTAATTAGAACCGGCTTCCTTTAGAGGCTCTTGACAGAGGTCTACAGGGTTTTGAGGGGTGTTGGGGCATAGGGGGCCTCACTTATCCAAAGAAGCGTACTTTACTTCAATCGGGCTCAACATGGTGTCACGATATACTACTTCAAAAGGGACCATGCTAGCGGGGGTATTGCTTGTACTCATTATTACAAGTGCTTTGGGGGGTTTAGAGCTTAGTGCTGTTAAGGTTTAGGGTTTTCCACCCTAGTCCAGCCAGTTTGGGACTTAGTGCGCAAGTGAGGGTGCGCAGTACCTAAACAAATATAGGGTTCAGGGCTTCTTTCAAGATCTTGCTGAACTGGGCTGTTAAGCAACCGGGGAGAAAAAAGTATAGACTTTTATTTCATAATCGTTCCTTTAAGAAAAAAGTATTGAAGTATGGTACTCCAAAGCCCGGAAACAGATATAGGGTTTAGGGTTTAGGGTTTAAGGGTTCGGCGCTTCTTTCAAGATCTTGCTGAATAGCTCTTGGGAGTTTTTCCGGGCCGGTTGGCTCGGGAAGCTTCAGCTCAGCAGCGATATGTGGAGCGTAAAACAGAAATGCCTACTTGTCCAGTATCTTAGGGGAACTAAAGGTTAACTGTTGGGATCATATAGGGATTATAGTACCCCAAAAGGTTAAAGGTTACCTACTCTACTACTAAGAATGGCTCTTCGAAACCGGTGTGAAAGCGGACAAACTCTGTGGCGTAAGTCTGCGGTTTCTGATGCCATTCTTTTGTCCCATTGGGCCCGTACCCAACATTGAAAAACATAGAATACGCGAGGACTGTCCGGAACAGTCCAATGAATCTGAGAGCACTCTTCAGATCGTTCCAACTTCTATGGTACGGGTCGAACAATGGAACCAGCATGAGCCCAACTCGGTATTGCAGCATGTCTAAGGATGGCACAACCTTCCGGCCCGTGTCTGAAACACTTCTCAGGAGCGGGATTTTTTCCGAGCTGGATGTCGGGGGTTTTAGGGTTTAGGATTTAGGCTTTTTAGATCTTATCTTTGGGGCAAAAGGGCCCTTGTAATGAAGAGCTTTTCTTAGCAGAACAAGGTTTGGGGGCTTATATTCGGCAACGGGGATGCTTGCATTTAGACCACTATAGCACTTGAGATGTAGAACCAGGTTCAACCTGCACGGTTCCGTATTTGGGGTGACAGGTTCTACTCTCTGTATCCCTAAACCCTATGCAAGGACATCATGACCCGACTTTTTTGAGATCGCTTTTGACAGTGGACATCCTACGAACCCGGTTTAAGGTTTAGGGTTCGGATTAGGCTTTAGGGCTTAGGGTTCAAATCCTGAGCACCACCAGAACCCTCTGAGCGTTACACCCTGTCTGTGACGAATACCTAGATGGGAGTTTCCGAAAATAGGGGACCCTAATATAGTACCCTAAAGACTAGGATCCTTATCATAAGGACCCCAAAATAAGGTACCCCTAATTTTCGGAAACTCCCAGATCTTCCCAGCTTCTGAGACAAGGAATGTAGTCCTTAAGCCCTACAGGGGTTCCCAGACGTAGCCCCCAATCTTGGCATACCGGAAGATATATTATCGTGGCAAATTAGTATAGTGGGGTTTAGGGTTTAGGGTTTAGGATTTAGGGTTTAGGGTTTAGGGTTTAGGGTTTAGATTTAGGTATAGTATAATCATTATGGTGTAGTATGTACGGTACAATGTATCGGAAGATCGGGGAAAGGATTTGCCGAGTCGAGCAGCTTCAGCGGGAGCATCTTTCCAGCGTTTTCACACTCGAAGAGGTACGTGTACCTGGGGGGCCAGTCAAGGCACTGGTGGGTGGTTGTCAAAATTATGGTCCCTTTTTGGGTCCCTAATATAATACGGCACCTATTATTTAGGGTACCGAAAGAGCGGCCATAATTTTGACAACCACCCTAGTGGAAAGAGTACGGCTTCGTGACAAGGGGACTTTCGGGTGCAGGGCTTTTGCCTTAGTTCAAGGCTGGGTTGCGGTTTACAGCTACTGCCCCCCAAAACATCCAAAAAGACTAAGCCTAAAGGAAGAAAACCCTGGACCCCAAAGAACGAAATCCGAAATCCTCAAGCTGAAGAGGTTCTAAACCCAATAGAGGCCTTATAGCACACTTAACCCTGTACCGAATCCCAATACATCACCATAAAAACCCAAACCCTAAACCCCAAACGAAGCTCCATACCTTATCCTCGAACTCCGCAAAAACAGCTGTAAACCCTGGACGCTAAGCCCGAAACCTTGCTGAACCCCGTTGAAGTAACCCTCAGACAGCCTACAATACTTACCAAGGCCCAGCAAGGACGCCAAACCCTAAGCCCCGAACCCTAAACCCCAGCCTCTAAGCCCTAAGCCCTACACCATACAGCCCTAAAACCCAACCTTAAAAAAATAAACTCTGGGGCCTATGCCCTGAACCCCAGAGCCTAAACAATCAACCCTGCATCCTCCCTTAACCGTAAACTCTAACTAGAGACCCTAAGCCCAAAACCGCGAAACCTGAAACCCTGAACTCTAAAATCCTAAGCCCTATAACCCTGAACCCTAAACTCCCAAACCCTACAGATCCCTTATAGGAATCCCTAAAGGAGCCCTTATTTAAAGGAACTCTATAGATCCCGTAAAGGAACCCTTACCTAAGCCCTCAGCCCGGAACCCTAAACTCTAGAAGAGGGCACACGACGATGTCCACCAGGGCGGTCTTCGCCAGATTCTGCGTCCTCAGGTCAGAGAGCCTCGGCGCGTAGTATAAGTACTCTTTTATAAGGTCCTAAATGTAGGGGCCTTACTATACTGCCTTTAAAGGCTTTAAGGGATCTAAAAGGGCTATTATAAGGGTTTAGTATAAGGTCCTGAAGAATTACCTATACTATTTTGGGGTTCCTTATTATAATCACAGTATGTAGTATGTATAAGTACTCTACACTACACCCGCTCACATGCTACAAATCCTGGAAAACCCCATGAACGAAAGCCTTATACAAGCCCAACATCCAAAACCCTTAAACCCCAAACCCAAAACGATAAACCCCCAAAGCCTTAAACCCTAAGCACTCAAGCCCGAGTTTCGGATCTAGGAGGGCTTAGCCGGGTTTAGGGTGGGTTTAGGGTTTAGGGTTTAGGGTTTAGGTTTTAGGGTTTAGGGTTTAGGGTTTAGGGTTTAGGGTCGGATCTCGGAGGGCTTAGCCGCCAACGCGGCTGCCAGGACCAGGTCCGTGCGTCCGCGGAGGAAGTTCCTCAGAAGGCGCTTCAGTTTCGTGGGCGATCTTTAGGGGACCCTAATATAGTACCCTAATAGTAGGATCCTTATTATAAGGACCCTAAAAGAGGTACCCCTAATTTTTCGGAAACTCCCAACTAGTTTTACAAAAGAAGATTTCAGGGTTTCCGAGTTTGAGGCCTGAAGGCTGAGAGCTCTGGAGCTTCAAGGCATTAGGGTCTAAGTGTCGAGCCTTAGGCTTCAGGGCTGCGGGGTTTCGGAAGGATTTAAGGTTCAGGGTTTTAGAATCAAGGCTTTGTGGGTTTTAGAATTTGGGGTTTGAGGGTTTAAGGTTCTGGGTTTTGGATTTTAGGGCTTGAGGGTTGTGGCGCTTAGCGTGTGTAAAGCTCAGGGTTTTAACTTCGGGCTGGGATCAAGTAAGTCACGGGGTTTAGGACGAAGGGCTAGCAAAAGAGCGAGGAACCTCGAATATAGGGCTTATTCTCTCCCTGATCCTCCAAGTTCCTTATTATGATTATAATATAATGGGCCCCAAAACCCTATTCTAACAAGTAAGGCCCTACATTACTTGGAGGTCCCTACTTGCCTTGGGCCCTCCGCTTAAGGCCTACATGCTATGAAAACCCCTCTAGCGGGCAGGTCGTTGGCTTGGCACCATTTCATGGGACTAAGTAACTATGGTTATACATAGTGTAATTAATATATAAGCCCCAATTAGAGTATACTTATAACCTTACTTGCTAAGACCCCCCTGAATGCTTCTAGCAACCTGCCACGATTCACCCTGCACCTTCAAACCAACTTAAAGCACTGTGGTGGAAATAAAAAACGATTGCTTTAGAGCCATTCCTCCGGGGTCGACTTCATTGGAAGAGCCATCATCAAAGGCCGCGGCGGCTCCAGATACAGATGATGGGAGAGACATCATCGAAGGCCGCGGCGGACGGGACAAGGATGTTGGCCTCCCTTCTTCGAGCCACGGTTTAGGGTTTAGGGTTTAGGGGGGGCCCGGCACCTCCAAGGTCCAAGCACACCCCGAGCTGTAAGGGCCGTTTAGGGGTTTAGGGGTTTAGTTTAGGGTCTTTAGGGTTTGGGGCTTTAGGGTTCAGGGTTTTAGGGTTTAGGGTTCAGGGTTTAGGGTTCAGGGTTTAGGGTTTAGGGGGCCGTAATCATTCATCAAGTTCCTACAGTGGTTGAAAAAGGGGTTTGCGGTTATAGGCATGGGGGTCATGATAGTTCAGTTAGGGTCTTAGGGTATATGATGGCACAATAAGACGCAAAACATTAAAGGAATTAAGCAGGGATGTGGCTACTAGTTCCTGTTGTGACATCAAAATGAACCGGAAAAGCTGGAATTCAGACTTTAAACCTCAGACCCCTAAACCCTCCACCCTAAACCCTGCAACCCTAATCCCTGAAAGCCTAAAGCCTACAGCGCACGTTGGAGGCTAGACTGCGGAAGTAGATTAGTAGTGACGCTGCAAGTGGGGTCACCGGGTTCAGGGTTGTCGGGGCTTTGGGTTTAGGGTTTTGGGTTTACCAATCAGGGCACTTACAACCACTATAATGACTATTATAATGCACAACTTGCTAAGGCCCCTGATCCTTCAAGCAAACCCTAAACCCTCGTACTTGTAGAACCCTTAAAGGAACTCTTCAACAAACCCTTCTAGCTTCCTGAGTAGCCCTTTATGACAAACGTACCCTTTTCCTGGCGTTCTGTTTCAATAAGGGAAGCATACAATAAAAAGGGCAAAAGGGTACTACTCAGGAACCTAGCTCTAAGACCCTAAACCCCTATAGATCCCGTATAGAACCCTTTCAGGATCCCTTTTAGAACCCCCTGAAGAAAATCCAGAACTCAGGAACCTTTCAAGAACAGCCTTTAAAGGAACCCTTAAAGGAACCCCGAAAGGAACCCTTAAACGAACCCTTAAAGGAACCCTTTCAAGAAAAGCCTGAAAAGAACCCTTAAAGGAACCCTTAAAGGAACCTTTAAAGGAACCCTTAAAGGAACCCTCAAAGGAACCCTTACACGAACCCTTCCAAGAAAAGCCTGAAAAACCCTAAACCCTAAACCCCTAAACCCCTAAACCCTAAACCCCTAAATCCTAAACCCTAAACCCTAAACCCCGAAACCCCTAAACCCTAAGCCCCTAAACTCTAAACCCTAAACCCTAAACCCTAAGGCTCCCACTGCACATTCCGTCCCCCGTGCCGCACGACGTAGGCTTCCAAGTCTGCCTCTCGCTCTCGGAATCTCTCAGGGCTTGAGGGTTTAGGGTTTTCGAGGGATAGGGGTCCTACTATAGGAATCTATCAGGGCTCCTTTAAAGGGAGAGGGTTTAGGGTTCTAGAGGGATAGGGGTCCTACTATAGGGTTCCATAAGGGCTCCTTTAAAGCGAGAGGGCTTAGGGTTTAGAGGGTTTAGGGTTCTAGAGGGATAAGGGTACAATTATTATAACTACTATTACTACCTTACCTTTGGTTAGTAGGGAATGCAGGAATGGGGTACAATTATAACTACTATTGCTGCCATTCTTCCATTCCCTACTAACCAAAGGTAGGTTTAGGGATAGGGGTCCTACTATAGGGTTCTTCAAAAGGGAGAGGGTTTAGGGTTCTAGAGGGATAGGGGTCCTACTATAAGGGCTCCTTTAAAGGGAAGGGTTTAGGGTTTAGAGGGTTTAGAGTTCTAGAGGGATAGGGGTACGATTATTATAACTACTACTACTACCTTACCTTTGGTTAGTAGGGAATGGAGGAATGGGGTACAATTATAACTACTATTGCTGCCATTCTTCCATTCCCTACTAACCAAAGGTAGGTTTAGGGATAGGGGTCCTACTATAGGGTTCCATAAAGGCTCCTTTAAAGGGAGAGGGTTTAGGGTTTAGAGGGGTTTAGGGTTCAGGGTTTGGGGTTTAGGGTTTAGGGGTTCAGGGTTCAGGGTTGAGGGTCTAGGGTTCAGGCCTTTGGGACGGCATCCAAACAGTAGGCGTCCGTGCTGGTCGCTTATGGATCCAGCACAACTGGGCTTTTAAGTAACAGGGGGAAAAAAGTATAAACTTTTATTTCATAAGGGTTCCTTTACGAAAAAAAGTATTAAAGTATGGTACTCCAAAGCCCAGACAAGCAGGCCGGCCGGAGCCCTTGGGCGAATGGTCGCCAAATTCCGGGGATGATAGGCAGCAAATTTGCACACAAAGGCTTCCTGCAAGGGGTCGAATGCCGAGCACCTTGCCCACAGCATGTTGCAGTTATGCTTGCTGCTGAAGAAAGTTTGCCAGCGGCAGGTTTCCTTGCCACACACCGGGCAGCGGAAATATGGCTCGGTGCTCGTATTTTCGAAATCCGTGGGATCCTTGCGGTCCAGCAAATCATAAGCTGCGCGATTCTGCGCAGCTTTCGTGCCACCGACAGCTGCTGCACCAGCAGCTGGCGCCGGACGAGCACCGGCATTCCCTGGGACGGGAGGAGATGGAGCTGGCGGCGGGGCGGCCACTCACCCTAAACCCTAAACCCTAAAGAGGAGCAGAAACTGCGCGGCGAGCCGGAGGGGCACACGGAGCACTGCTGCGGACAGGTGCAGCAGCTACGGGTTTGGGGTTTAGGGTTCAGGGTTCAGGTTCAGGGTTCAGGCTTTAGGGCTCAGGGTTCAGGGGTTTGAAGTTTAGGGTTTAGGGTTTAGGGTTTGGGGTTTAGACCTCAGGGTCCCTTTAACTCTCTGATTCAAGAACCAGGTCCCAAAAAGATCAAACTTGCCAAGGTAGCCCAATAGACTTACAAGTACCCTGAAAGGGATCCTAATCGGGGTCATGACACTTACAAGTCTATGAAACAGAAGTACTTACTGATATAGGGGCCTTAATCAATAGAATAGGGTTTTGGGACCCATTATACTATAACTATAATAAGGAACCCACAAGATAGTATTGGTAATTAGTTAGGCCCCTATATTACTTACTAAGTCCCGCCGACCCTCCAAGTGGAGGGCTTTGAGTTGTAGCAAAACCGAACTTCAGCGGATCACGGTGGTGACTGCTCCCAGGTTGGACAACGGCTGATCACAGGCAGGGTGCATGTACGTATATCGGTCTGGGTATGTGTGTATACTGTGTGTATGTATGTATATATATATATATATAGCAGACATACAAACAAATATAGCTCTGCGTGTGCTTTTTTGGACGCTGGGGTTGAAGTTTCTGTCTCGGGCCTAGTCTAGGGTTTAGTGTTCAGGGATGCTCAAGCTTTCAGACATGGGTAATGTAGAGATACGTATTGCAGTCAAGTACCTCCAACTGTTCAGGTCGAACTGGGGCACTGTGAGCAAGGTTTGGGGTTTACACTTTGGGGCCTGAACTCTAAATCTTAAGCCCTAAACTCTAGATCCTTGACCTCAACCCCCAAACCCAAAGCCTTATCAACAACGGTTTACTAGGCATCGATTGCAACAGTCCCCATAATTATCTATAATTCGGGCTCTATGCTAAACAACAAGGGATATCAACAAAAGTATCCCAAATCGATGCCTAGGTTAGGGTTTGGAGCTTGGACATCAGGGAACCCACGGCCTTGCTGTACTGCGCATCGCCATTGACGACGAAGACTTCTGCCCCTGGTACTCGCAATCTTGTCTTGAGATTTGGAGTTCGGACCCTGGTCCCCGGCCCTATAACCCTAAACCCTAAACCCCAACGCCCCAAACAAATCCTAAACAGGAACCGTGAACCTCTAGATCCCTAGGCTCTGAAGGAGTCATAGCAGGCACTCGTGTCGGGCTTCCATACGCGTCTACACACTCAAGCGGCTTTAATGAGTATTTCATACGAACCTCTTTTTAAGGAACCCGAAGCAGGATACGAGTAATTCCTTAATTACTGCGAAAGGATTATTACACCTTCATCCCTAAACCCTATCCGAAAATAAGGGGTACCTTATTTTGGGGTCCTTATAATAAGTATATTTGGGTCCCCTATTTCGGAAACTCCTATATTACGGCGTGACTTGTAGGGTCGGGGGACCTAGTAAGTAGCTATTCTGTGGACTTCTACGTGGCATAACTCCAATCAGGATCCCGCTTCGGGTTCTTATAAGTCTACATATTACCTATAGCTACTGTCCCTAAACCCTAAACTCCTACATCGTGTCCCCCGACCCTCAAAGTAGAGGAAGGGGAAGGGGAAGGGCGTGGCTTCTAACGCATGTGCTCGGACCTTAAGAGTTTAAGGGTTTAGTGTTTTAAGGTTTAGGGTTTGGGTTTAGGGTTTAGGGTTTGGTTTTGGGGTTTAGGGTTTAGGGTTTAGGGTGTTTAGAGCAAGGTTTATAGATGTCTAGCAAGTTCAAAGGTTGCGGTTGATTTGGAGGNGGGGAGGGGGGAGGGGGGGATGGGGGGGGAATGGGGGAAGGGGCAGGGGGAGGGTTTTAGTTTTTAGGCTTGCAGGGTGTATGGTCTCGGGCTTGGCATTTCAATATGTTTCAATATGCCGAGGTGTGCGAGTGATCAACCCTGATCGCCGCTGAACCTATATATCCGCTAGAAGCCTGAGTGGAACCCTTAAAGGATCCGCCCAAGGAACCCTTAAAGGAACCCTTAAAGGAACCCTTAAAGGAACCCTTAAAGGAACCCTGAAGGGAACCCTGAAAGGATCCTATAAAGGAATCAACAAAAGCCTTCCCCACGAATCCTACGTGCTCAATCAAAAGAGTCTCAAAGTAGGACTGATCCGCATCAAGGAACCACGTCCATTCGGGTCCAGTAGCGATAGGCTCACACAAGCCCAGATGCACACCTGGTACAGCAAATTGAAACAGCCAACACAACCCTACACCGCAAACCCTGATAGAAACCGAACCCATCAAACCCATCAAACCCTAATCCCAAAGCCCACGTGTGACCGCCTTTCAACAGCTGGCTGGCGACAGGCACCTGCAGGTGTCAACGCGGCAGGGCTTCAGGAATTTTTGGGGGGGCTCATTCGGGTACGAGCTTTGGGGCATGATAATTAGGATAGGCTTTCGGAGTATATTATATAATACTCAAGTAGAATTGAATTGGGACTATAACTATTGCCAATTATTCCGACCCCTATATGGCTTTTTTGTGTGTCTTGGGGTGATTCTACAGAAGGGCCTTCATGCTCGCTTGGGGGAGGGAACAGAGTCTTTTCAGAGAGACCTTCTCCTTGCTCACCCAATAAGCCCCAAAAATTAAAGGTTTAACTTTTCCGATTCCTACTAAACTATAAGGGTTTAGGGTTTAGGGTTTAAGAAAGCAAAAAGTTTAAAGGTTGGCTAACTCCCTGGGGCTCCCAGTATCCAAAGAGTACCTACTTTGGGCCATGTGAAGCCCCAGGGATTGGGGATCTAAGGAATGAGGAACTCTGAGAACATGGGGGATCTATGTTAAATTAGGGCCCTGCTTGAAGTTTGGACACTGGGAAGCTTGGACTGGAACTCCGCGTCGAGAACCATGGTTTCGGAGACAAGGGTTTAGGTTTTAGGGTTGTAGGGGCATGGCATTCATAACCGCATCATCGCTCGGAAAAATATGCCATGCAGAGAGTTGCACCGCGAACGCGTCGCGTCGGAAGATTGACTCTGACGCGGTGAGGAATCCGAACCAGCCGGATGTGGTTATTGACGCTGGCGACGCCGATAAGCGTCAGGACCTTCTCATACGGGTCCCACCACTCTTGCCAGCAGGCCCGCGGATCCAGTGGAGCTTGCATCTTGACCTTTGCCAGGCTGGCTTGGACGCTGACTGTGATTGCCACTGTCTTAACTCAGTCTGAGACAGATGAACTGAGAAAAGGTGCAAACGAAGAAACTTGTGCATCATATAGTGTGCGGCGCTTCTTGAAGAGCAATCGTCACTTAACCCTAAACCCTAAACCCTAAACACTAAACACCTGGTGCTTTGGATTTGGGCTAGCTAGCCGGATGAGCTAGTCTAGATCCGCCGGCGACAGTTACTTGGAGGGTCGGGGGAGTGGTTGTCAAAATTATGGTCCCTTTTTGGGTCCCTATTATAATACGGCACCTAGTATTTAGGGTACCCAAAAAGGGACCATAATTTTGACAACTACCCATGTAGCTTGTAGACTAAAACGTATCATCGCCCACGTCAGGGTCCCCTTTAGGGTGGTTACAAGTCTACTTATTGCCTACTTACTACAAGTAAGTCCCGCGACCCTCCAAGTTACTTCAGGGCGCCGAGGGCTTTTAGGATGCAGGGCTCGAGAGCTTAGGACCAGGAAACCATTGAGGCCTAGACTCTAAATCCTTATTAGGGCTGAGAGTTTCGGGTCTGGGGTTTAGGGGTTTAGGATTTAAGGCGTAGGGTTTAGGGTCTCAGACTGAAGCCCACAAATCCTAGGCCCAAGAAATCCTGAAAAACCATAAACCCCAAATCCTAAGGACATGAACCCCTAAACCCCAAAACCCGAAACACTGAACACAAAATCCTAAGCCTATGCACCCCTAGGTTCCTGAGTAGCCGCTTTAACATAAGGGTGCCTTTTTCCTGGTGTTCAGCTTTAATAAAGGGAACCATACAATAAAAAGGCGAAAAGGTACTGCTCAGGAACCTAGTAGACCCTATAGATCCCTTATAGAACCCTTTAAGGATCCCTTATAGAACCCTTTAGGGATCCCTTATAGAACCCGTTAAGGAACTTAGAATCCTAAGCCTATGCACCTTCAACAACCTTCGAGACTGCCTGCGCAGTGTCCGCTGGACGGAAGCCTTCCAAGACCTGCCACACAAAGGTTTAAGGTTCTTTTTTTACACATGTTAGACCCAATCCTCCCATCGGGACTCGCAGCGAGGCATGTAGTGAGACTGATATCTCGTGTGGATCCAGGTTCAGGTTTTGAGCTTAAGGCTTGGGGTTTAGGGGTTGAGGGTTCAAGGTTTGGGGTTTAGGGTTTGGGGTTCTGGGCTTCGGGTTTGCTTCGATTTTCGGGAAGGCGAAGACATACATACGATAAAGAAAAGCTAAAATGTCCATCATGTCTGAACGGGTCTAGACGCTGCTCCGCTGTGGAAGTAAACAAACTCTCTTTCTTTAGGAGATCCTTGACAAAGAAGTCAGAACCCAAAAAGGAAGGACCTAGAATGTATTCGAGAGCCGTAGTCAGAAGTAATGTAGGGGCCTTGATAAAATAAAAAAGGGGTTTCTGGCTCCTTTATAGTATGCATATAATGAGGAACCCTAGGGAATACTATTGGTAGTTATTGATTGAGGCTTCTATATTAGAGCAGTGGTAGCAGCGCCAAGGCCCCTGAGCGATTTCGTCATTGCTTTGGTGGCTTTAGGGTTCGGGCTTAGCGTGAGCTCACGCCCGGGAGAGAAGCATTCTGTCTCTGATGCCTTCAGCAAGCATGCGCGCGATCTCCGCACTTGCTGCCGACCGAATTCAATCCGATACGTTCATGTAAAACTTGCCAAAATCTACTATGAGAACGTTATATCATAGTATATCACCTTATATTTTGTACATCATATTATAGCAAAATCCTCGACTAGTGCCGGCAGCTGCAAGTTTATAGTCATCGTTTTGTGAACAAGCTTCGGCCTGCCAGTCATAGCCTAAACCCTAATGCAAGAACTTGATGAAGAAGCCCTGGGTCTTTATTAAGGTTCGCTATATGGATCCTAAGGTTTTGGATTGGTTCTGAAGCCCGGGTCGCTTAATCAGGTTCCTACATTTATCCCTAAACTTGAGACTGCGACATTCAGTGGGATTTCGGACTGGCATACTCTTGTAGCACCCCAAGCCAGCGAAAGTAGGGGCTTTAACAGTTTGCACAGGGGGTGTTATAGTACAGCTGTACAAAGGCTGGAAGGAGGTGTCTTTATTTAATTGTTGAGACAACACTACTTCCCCAGGCCGCTGTGCCAGACTCACATCAAAATCAAGTTTTAGGGTTGAGGGTGTCAACGACGAAACGACATTAATAGTTACTCACAGCCACCTTGAATGCGAAAACTCTGACACTCGAACTCCCTGAAGGACCAAATGAACCTTAAAAGTAGGGGCCCTATACCCGTATACTATGAATCCCTATATGGTATATGAACCTTAAACCCTTTTAGGGTTCATGTCGTCCTTAAGGTCAGCATGTACGCCCAGACGCGCGGAGCAGCTGGGGGGGGGCGGGGCATATCAGACGCGCAGGAGGTATCAGGCATGCGGAAGTATCAGACGGGCGGAGGACGGACGGAGGTATCAGACTGGCGGAAGTAGCAGACGGAGGTACCAGACGTGGGGGGGTATCAGACCGGTGGAAGTATCATATCGGCACAGTATGGGGCGCGATGTATCACCAAGGGCTGAGGTATGAGACTGCCTGGGTTCCCAGACTTGCAGACGGATCACACGCGCAGAAGTTGCGTAGGTACCAGACGCGTGGAGGTATCAGACAGACGGGCGGAGTTCAGACGCGCGGGGGTATCAGGCGGGCGGAGGTATCAGACACGCGGAGGTATCAGACGGGTAAAGTATCAGACAGGCGGAGATATCAGACAGGCTCACGTATCTCAAGGGCGGAGGTGTTTCACAGGCGGAGATATCAGACGGGCGAAGTCAAGAGAGCGGAGGTATCAGACGGGCGGCGGTATCAGCCCGGCAGGAACCTCAAACCTGAAACCTGACATCCGGATCGGCGGAGGTACTACATTTTCAACGGATCAAGACCTTCGTAAGGGTACGTAATGAGCTGGGTGGGAGCTGTGGTTGACTCTTGCAGGGCCGGAGGCAGGAGTGTTAGAGCTCGCACGCGACTGAGCAAGTTTCTGCGTCCAGTGGCTCTCGTGTGACAGTCTGCGGCACTCTTTGGGGACATTCCTCTTCTTCGTTCTCCTTGGTGCTGTTGATGTAGGTCGTGGCACTTTGCATGGAGGCATCTGTGAAGCCGAGCTCGGCGAGCAACGCACGTGAAGTGCATCGGGGGTGAAGTGCATCGGCATCGGTCTTGTGTGTTCCTTCTTCCCCTCGCCAGCAACCAGTGCGTGTCGGCAGTAGTACCACGATGCAAGCCACATAGCCTGTTCTGGAGGCAGCTGCAGCGAGTGCAATGAAGGAGAGGGCAGTGTATGGAGACACCAGCCGCACGTCCTTGGAGTGCTCTGCCAAGGCATGCAAGTAAAACGCGCCCAAGGCCATGCGGTCATACTTGGTCTTGACCTTCCCATGATGCTTCGCCAGACTGCGGGACCGGAAATTGAGCTTTGCCGCGGCCATCTCCTTAGCCCCATCGGCTGCGGAAGCGTGAAAGATAACCCCGGGTGCATCTCCATCCTGAAGCACGTTCTATGCACGCAAGCTGCATGCAAGCAGGGGGGACAAGAACCAGATCGTGGCAGGCCTTCTCGATGCCCTCCAGTGTCAGGACGAAGGTGAACGAACAGAAAAACAATCCACGGGAAGGCCTTAATTTAAGCAACGCTTTTGTGAATGTTATTGTCGGATTTCATGGCCTCACGGGTTTAGTTTAGGCTTCTGAGCTTCCGGCCTAAGAATTTGGGATAAAGACTTTAAGAATTTGACGATGGACAACCGCCCAGCATCAGAGAACACAACTAAGGGCCTCGAGTTACTGAAGCTTTTGTGGTTCAATCTCTGACAACTCCATACGGACAAGTATGGTCACCAGCAGTGCACTGTGAGAGTCCTGCCGTCGCATCTCATCCACAAGGGTACATGGCCGATCACAGGCTCGGAGAGTGCAAAACCTTTAACTGAAAATATAGACGATAGCAAAGGCCAGAAGCAGGAGCATGCCGATGATGGTTATGACGATGTGAAGCAGCTGGGGGAGGCGGAGTAGTGGGAGGGGGGGAGAAGGACAGACAGAGAGAGCCGGACGGGGGGAAGTAACAGACGCTCGGAGGGAGGTATCAGACGCGCGGAGGTATCAGACGAGCGGAGGTATCAGACGGGCGGAGCTATCAACCCGGCCTTAGGATATGTAATGCTCTACCTGCACCCCAGCAGTTCCGGATCTGGTGGGAACACCAAGCCCCTAGAACCTTAGAGCCGTTGGGGAACCTTTAAAAGCTGAACACCGAAGCAAACCCTAAATTAACCCTAGACCTGAAACCGCCAACCCCAAACCCTGTACATGGCTCTAAACCCTAACCCTACACCCGAAACCCTACACCCCAACACTAAACCCTCAGCCCTATACCCTAAACACAGACCCCGAAGTTTCCCCATTACACTACGATTATACTCATTAAGGACCCCCCAAACTACCATTGGTAATCATTTCGGCACCTATATTGGCACTAAACCCCCAAACCCCCTGAACCCCAAATCCTGAACCTCAAACCCTAAACCCTACAGCTGGCGGGCCCCAAAGGAGTGTCCCCGGCGCAGCGGCGGCGCACGCCGCTCCCCGCGGGCTTTTGTGGGCGAAGGGCCTCATGCTCAGTCTGTAGAGTCTAAAGTTTAGAGTTTAGGAGTTTAGGGGTTTAGGGGTTTAGGGTTTAGGGTTTAGTGCTACAAGTAAGCCTTTAGAGTCTAGGTGCCCTTTATCTTCATAAGGGTACTCTTTCTCCTTGTGTTCAGTTTTAGTTAGGCAACCATACAATAAAAAGGGAAAAAAGGGCACTACCTAGGAACCTGGGAGCAACAAGTTTATAAGGCCCCAAAAAAGCACATAAGCAAAAATTAGGATAGGGATATCCCATATAGAACCCCTTATAAAGAAGCCCAATAAGGTAGGGATATCCCTGTAAAATGCTTATGCTTATGTGCTTTTTGGGTCCCTAAGTTTAGGGTTTATGGTTTAGGAGGGGTTTTTGGGCGTCGCGGCTTCGGGCTTTGAGGACCTGGAGCTTAGAGGTTTTGGAATTTGAGGTCTGCAGGTTTGTTCGGGTGTTTTTGGGGCTTTCTTTAGGGTTTTAGCTTCCCGACCGGCGCTTGGATTTGAACCGCAGCACCTTTGGTGTTACAGCTTAGGCCTCGAGGTTTATGAGGGGCTTTGGGGCTTTAGCTGCATCTGGGGCCTGCGGATGGTGAGGTCTACCTTGGAGGGTAGATGTATAAGTACCCGAAAAGGGATGGGGTTATGGGGTTGTGATACTTATTAGTCTATAAAAGACGAAGTCCTCCGACCAGCGAGTTTTCTAGAACTGTTAAGTACGCTCACAAGGGCTACCAGACAACACGCTTTGCATACTCCTACTCATTGACAATGGACGATTCAGAGGGCCGTGCCTCTTTGCTGTTGTAGTGTAGTTGTGCTGACAATGACCTAGAGGACTTGAAAGGGTTCCATGGCCAAGATTAATGCTGCCGACAGTAGAACTGTTCAGCTGGAACTGTTGCCGTTGTTGATGCTATGACGGTGTATTGGCATCTAGCACACAGTGCGACCCAGGGACCTCACCGAAATTGAACAGCTTATGGGCTTCATGAGGTGTTTCAACACTCCTGGGTGAAGGAATCGTGTAAACCGAACGTTCCGCATCATACAAATAGATATACACACTACACAGTGCAGGCTGTAGTTTGTTTCCGATTGTTCAGCCAGAATGGGAGGACACCAGAACCAACAGGAAAGTAAGCATCCTAAACCCTAAAGCCTAAACCAGTGGGGCTTAAAAACTTCCACAATCTCTCTCTACCTCCCCACCACCCAGGGAAGTAGAGGACAAACCACTCAGATAGCTAACTCATCTAAAAACAAATTCATTGAACAACCTGGATTTTGCCGAGCGAGGTCTTTCCACTGAACCCTAAACCCATAAACTCAAACCCGAAGCCCCAGTACATCCTGGTAACTCGTATTAGAAAAAGTCAGCTCTATAACACCCCTCTCACTACACCCGAAGCCCTTAACCTCAAAAACACCCTAAACTTCGAAATTAGCTTAAATCCGAAACCTTTTCATTGAAACATTGCGTTGGAAAAATTCGGCCGAAGCGCCCGCTTCCTTGTCAGTGTCGTCCTCGTTGTCACTCCGCACCTCGACCTGCACCGCGGATGCAGCCAGATTAAGAGCAGGGATGCGTAGGATTTTTATGTTTTGACAGGCACTATTTGTTGGGTGTAGGGTTTAGGGGCTTGTCCATGCAGAATTCGTAGAGATACCAGCTCCAGTGGCCGTCGTATCGCTTCTCTGCAAGCCGGTGATTATGTGACATTGTGTGCAGGTTTCAATAAGGTCCCAGTACGTAATAATCATGTGCTCTCCCAAAGACTACCCTTATACCTCATTATTGGGTCTTTTCGGCTGCGTTCGACAAGCCTGCGGGGAGAAACCAACGCCGTTGACAGAGTAAGAGAAGCGCTAATTGTGTGGAGATCCCTCTCAAAAGGATACCAAACCTGCAGAAAAACAGAGAAACAACAGATTAACAGGGTCTATCTATCTGTGTGTCTATCACCTACCCATCTATCTGTCTATTTATCGGTTGATTCGTCTTTCATCTTTCTCTCTCACTCTCTCCCTCAATCTATCTATCGGCCTGTCTGTCCGCCTATCTATCAATGCAATCTCTCTCTCTCTCTCTGTCTCTCTATGTCTTTCTGTCTGTCTGTTTATCTGTTCGTCTGTCTATCCCTCTGTGCTTCTATCTATCTGTCTGTCTGACTATCTGTTGCTTGTATACATATCCATATACACACATCCCTCTCTCTCTGTGTCTGTTTCTCTTAGGCACGTAGGAATTATGTTATCC
The DNA here is from genome assembly GCA_003297005.1 of Symbiodinium sp. clade A Y106. NCBI lineage: Eukaryota > Dinophyceae > Suessiales > Symbiodiniaceae > Symbiodinium > Symbiodinium sp. clade A. The sequence continues at coordinate 123,903 of BGNK01001319.1, read as the reverse complement.
ATAACTCCTGAACCCCCGAGGCCGGAAAGCCTTAAACCCACAGACACACCCAGATCTGATGACATCCAGAAGCCCGGGAGCAAGAACTACGGGTTCAGGGCTTTATGGCTTTGGGGTTCAAGGGTCCAGGGTTACGGTTGTAGAGTTTACGAGTGAGAATAGTGATAGCAATAGTAGCTTGCAACAAATAGCAATAGTACGAATTGTAAAAACTGTAACACGAATTATAACGATACTCCCTGGTCAAACCATCGTAGACGTACTAAGAAATCACCAGGGTCAAGCAGAAAAAACAACCCCCAGAAACCCTAAACCCTACTTGGAGGGTCGGCGGCGGACATCGTAAGTAGTTTCGTATAGACTTACAAGTACCATAACCCGAATTAGGATCCCCTTCAGGCTGCTTAGAAGTCACTTCTTATCTAGTGTTACACAGTCCCCCGACCCTCCTAGTAAACCCTAAACCCTCTCACCTGCTGTGGTGGGCGGCGCTTAAGCCCCACTTGGAGGTTCATGGGTAGTTATAAGTGGGGTTATAAGTAGGATAACTATAGTTATAACCCATATTAGGTGACTTATAATCCCACTTATAACTGGGAGTTGCCGAAAACAGGCTAGGGGACCCGAGTATAGTACCCTAAATAGTAGGATCCTTATGATAAGGACCCCAAAACAGGTACTCCTAATTTAACTGCCCATGAACCTCCAAGCAGCGCCCCCGGGGCGCCGCCCTCTGCCCTCCCTCGCTCCCCTGCCTGCCCTGCCTTGCCCTGCCCTTGCCCCATGGAATCGGTTTAGGGTTTAGGGTTTAGGGTTTAGTGCTACATAATGTAGGAACCTGATTAAGAAACCTTGGGCTTTTATTAGGGTTCCTTATATGAATCCTACTATTTTGGGGGTTATAGGCCCAGGGTTTCTTAATCAGGTTCCTACATTAAACCCTAAAAGGAATAGGTTTGGGCGGGCTGGCCGCCTTAGACGGCGTGGGGTGGGAAAGACAAAGAAAAGCCACCATAACGGCCGAAAAAGCGCTGTCGCTAGATATTTTCGCGAATGTGCTGTTCCACGGCAAATCCTTAAGCCGAACCCCTCACCCCTAAACAACCCAACCCCAACTCCCGGCCTTTGGCCGAACGCGTCGTCCCGCCAAGGCCCCGCGGGCGCCTTCAACCAAGAAGTCGCTGAGGTCCTGGCTGAGGGCATTTGGGGTTTAGGGTCGCGGATACTTCGCGGATTTAGGGTTTAGAGCGTTTAGGGGTCTGGGGTTTAGGGGTTTTAGGGTGATTTAGAGTTTAGGGCGTTCACCAGCTGGTCATACTGACTCTCCGTGACAATTTCCGCCCTGACAATCGCTGCCTTCAGCATTTCCCGCAGCCCGTCTTTGATCCAGCTCTGATCATCTCCATTAAGGCTGGAAGGAACCGGCTCAGGATCCGCAGCAGGCTCTCCTGCATCTGCCGCAAGTGCCATCTCCGCAAGGTCTCCCACCGCGCTTCCCGGCGTTGCTGCTGCCAGTGTTGGTCGCGGGGCCGGGGGGAGAGTGCTCATGTGCATGACCGGAGCCGCCGATTATGGATCTGGGGTTTAGGGGTTTTAGGGTGATTTAGAGTTTAGGGCGTTTATGGATCTGGGGTTTAGGGGTTTTAGGTTTAAAGTGCTTCAGGCAAGCATATGACCACTGGCATGCACCTGCGCGAACAGCTGCAAAGCTTGACGTGAAACGGTTCAACTCCAGCTATTCTACTGAGCTGCCCCGTGGCTCCACACCCATCTTTTGTCCTTTCTTCTTTCGGGGTCTTTGTGAGGCTCTTTCTGCCCAGCGGCATATCGCGGGCAATGTAAGGCAAAGTTCGTCCGTATGCATCGCATGCCCGACACGGCGAACAGCAAGTTGCTGCTGTTTGCAACAGCAAGCAGGTACCGCGCAAGAGCCGTTTTCCGTCCTAGCTTTCAGACTTTCCACTTGGAGATGGATGGTCAAAGACCGGAAGCGCCAATTCGTTGGCTCGAATTCAGGGGTGTTCCTTAATTCAGCGTAGTGGGCTCTCTGGCTACGGTATGACGTCATTGTCGTGGTGCGTATTTCAGGGCATCGGGGAAGGCGGGTGGACTTCAATGCAGGGTCGTAGGATTTCGGGCAAAGTCTTTCAGAAATTGCAGCGGCTTTTACGGATGAATCACATCTGGGCACTTAAATGGGGCTGGTGGGATCCTAATACGAACTCCTGAAAGCAAGGATGACAGCCCAAGGCCTTATCTAGTATGGCTTTCGGGCCCCAAACCCCAAAGCTGTTAAAATGATTGCCTAGAGCCCTGGCAGATTCCATTGTGGTTTGTGATGTAGACTCTTGGTGCCTTCGGGATGTGGAGTTTAACCCTAAACCCCACACAACCCTAAACCCTAAACCCCACAAACCCCAAGCCCTAAGCCTAAACCCTAAACCCCTCAACCTCAAAACCCTAAACCCTAAACCCTCAACATATACCTTAAACCCCCGGTCGGGCTTCGGTTCAAGACTGGACCCTACTTGGAGGGTCGGGGGACTTAGTATCTAGTTATTTTGGAGACTTATAAGTACCATAACCCCAATTAGGGTCCCTTTTAGGGTACTTATAAGTCTACTTATTACCTACTTACTAAGTCCCCCGACCCTCCAAGTAAACCCTAAACCCCAAATCACATGAAGAGCTCTAAGTTCCTGACGGCGAACCTCCCAAAGGCTCCATACAGGTGTCCCTATAAGGGTTCCTTTAAGGGTTCCTTCCGTTGGTGGACAAAATCCTGCACTACCTTAAGGACCCTAAACTATGGGAATTATGGCATATTCCTTGTTATGGGTCATGCAGGATTTTGTCCATCAACCGTTTAAAGGGTTCCTTTAAAGGGTTCCTTTAAAGAGTAGCCCCCTTTACAACAAGGGCACCCTTTTCCCTGGTGTTGAACTTTACTGGGGAATTCTACAATACAAACGGCAAAAGGGTACTACTCAGGAACCTAGCTCTAAGACCCTAAACCCCTATAGATCCCTGAAAGAGCCCTTGAAGGATCCCGTATAGAACCCCCTTAAGGAACCCAGAACTCAGGAACCTTTCAAGAACAGCCTTTAAAGGAACCCTCAAAGGAACCCTTAAAGGAACCCCGAAAGGAACCCCTAAACGAACCCTCAGGAACCTGGAATCGAGGGAAGAACTTCTGCAACCCCAAACCCGTAACCACGAAGCGTGGAAACCCAAAGTTCAAGCTCTTTAGGGTTTTTTGATTTGAGGTTAGGGTTTAGGGTTTAGGGTTTAGGGTTGAGGGTTTAGGGGTTGAGGGTTGAGGGTTGAGGGTTTAGGGTTTAGGGTTTAGGGTTTAGGGTTCCGTTAGGGTTAACGAGCGCAACTCGCCCGGTCTTAGCCCCCCAGCTCCTAACCCTTAAGTCCCGAGCCACGCAAAAAGCAAGACCGCGCAGCAGCCAGCCTAAGCCCTACTTGGAGGGTCGGGGGACTTAGTAAGTAGATATTTTTTGGAGACTTAGAAGTACCATAACCCCAATTAGGATCCCTTCTAGGGTACTTATAAGTCTACTTACTATCTGCTTACTAGGTCCCCCGACCCTCCAAGTAACGCCTCCTGCCCGGACCCTGAACCCCGAAACCTGGAAAGGGTTTAGGGTTTAGGGGTTTAGGGGTTGAGGGCTTCGGGTTTAGGGTTTGCAAGAGAACGGGGGACACTACCCGAACAGGCACAACAAGTATGCCAATAACAACCAAAAGGGTGATGTCATCTGGATCAGTGGTGGTAAACAACAAGTAGAAGCTTCTGCTTGAAAACAGCAGTGGCAGTAATCATGATGAGAATGTTCGTAATCATGACCAACAGTGACAATATATTGAAAAAGAACCATGATAATAAGAAACAGAGTCATGGTAATACTCGCAACAATATATACATGAGCAATTCCTATTCTAGCTACAACAACAACGATAACTATAACTACAAAAGCAACAAGTCCAGTCCTTTGTGTCACCGCTACCAACAAGCTCAAAAAAGCAGCTCGGGAACTATGTCACAATGAAAAGTGAAAACTCATGAGTTCACTGGCTGGGTGGAGCTAATGGGAGCAATAAGTTTTCTTGTCTCGGAGGCTAATGCTAGCAATAAACGTTTTGTCTCGCATCTTGCATGGGCATGCTGACGAAGAGAGACCCAACATCTTGTAAACCCTAAACCCTAAACCCTGAACCTTGAACCCTAAACCCTAAACCCTGAACCCTAAACCCTAAACCCTGAACCCTAAACCCTGAACCCTAAACCCTAAACCCTAAACTGAGACAACCCTAAAGCATCTCTTTGGGTAGTCTGCCTTGTCGGTGTTCGCATCGGCCCACTCCTGCAAGCAACGGTTCAGGGTTGAGGGGTTACGGTTCGGTCTAGGGCTAAGATATTTTTGGGATGTTTAGGGTGTAGATATATTTTGGGGGGGGTCTAGGGCTTAGAGTTTAGGGTTTAAGTTTAAGGTTCAGAGACCCTAAACCAAAAACCTAAAGTGTCCCACATCCGGGTTGAAAGTTCGAAGCTTCTGGATCTAAGGATTTGAGAGCTAGGCTGAGGTATGATTGATCGAGTCAAAGTGGCCCAGGTTCGGAATGCTCATGTAACTGCGCAGACAATTGTCACTCAGCTTTCGGAACTTGATCCTGCCCCCGCCGAAGTCTCTCTGGGAGGGTCCTTGTAAGTAGCTATTTTGAAGACTCATAAGTACCATAACCCCAATAAGGATCCCTTTTAGAGAACTGATAGGTCTACATATGATCTGCTTACTTAAAGTCCCATGACCCTCGAAGTTGATGTCAAAGCCAAGTTCTGCGCAAAGACTGTGGCATTGCTCGAGGCCCTCCTGGTAAGAGCATGGAGCATCTGCGCAATGCACCTCGAGTGCGGCGCCGTTTCCTGATTGAAACGATTTCGGGCCGTGAGACATGTCTGTGGGTGTATCTCGGTGCATGAACGATTTCGGCGTTCTGTAACCCTAAACCCTAAAGCCTAACTGGCTGCGGTACCAACGCAACTCAACTCCCCTTGCAAACCGGCCGAAAGTCGTCGTTGCCAGTAGCTGCCATGTCGTCGCAAGACCAGCGACGCGTCTGGCAAGAAGGCATCTTTCATAGGGACCCTTGGGCTTTAGGGTTTAGGGTTTAGGGCTAGAGGGGAGGGGGGTAGGGGGGTGGGGGACTACACTTCGACCCTCTACCCCCCTCCCCTACCCCCCTGAAGGTCCCTATGAATCTTCTCTGGCCGCGAGCAGCATCATTTAAAAAGACCGTTTGCCCAGTGTCTTCTGTCGTCAATAAATCGCGTGAGATCTCATCCCAGGGTTCGGGCTTTAGGGTTTAGGGTTCCCGTATGTCCCTCAAAAGAAGGATTCTGTGGTTCCGAGTATCGAGAGACCCCAAGAAGGGAAGAGTATGAGGATATTACTACGTAGCCATCTGAAGGTTTAAGAGGGTGCAGTGTTGGGCGAATCAACGAGCTAAGGGGCTTCAGAAATTACGGGGTTTAAGAGCAGTTGGGGTTTAGGGTTGTCTAGGGGTTCCAGAATGGTACTGTGATGTTAAGACATGTTTAAAGATCCTTATAAGAAGGAACCCTCATCTCATGCCTCGGGTTTAAGGTATCCGGTAAAAGAGACAGGAAACCCTAAACCCTACTGTTGATGGACAAAATCCTGCATGACCCTAAGGACCCTAAACTATGGGAATTATGGTATATTCCTTATAATGGGTAATGCAGGATTTTGTCCATCAGCAGTAGTTAAGTTATCCGGTTGGAGGAAATCGAAAACCCTCAACCCTAAATCCGATCCTAAACCCTTCTCAACTCTGCTGGGGCTGACGCTTAGGCTAGTGAAAAGTGGGGTTATATGAATAGGATAACTATAGTCATAACCCATATGAGGGAACTTATACCCCCACTTCTAGCTACGCATGAAACTCCAAGTAGAACGTGAAACCTAAACAGCAGGAAACAGCCGCGAAGTTCATTTCCGAAGGCCAAGTGGGGAAATCCTTCAGAGTAATGCAGGGGCCTTCATAATTAGAACAAGGTTTGGGGCTCCTTTATAGTTTTATTATTATACGGAACGCTGAGTAAAATATTGGCAATTATTTCGGCTTTCAGAGTAAGATCAGACGCCCGAAGACACAAGGATGTCATATTTCGGTGTTCAGACAACGAATTCTGAGATCATAAAATTTGTGCGCTCTGTTGGGTCGCTAAACCCAACAACAAAACCCTAAACCCTCACCATAAAGCCCGTGTGAGACGTCATAGGACTTTAAGCTACAAAATCCTGACTTTCAGACCTTATCAGACCTCAAATTATCCCCAAAGCCCTTTCAACACTAAGCCCTAAACCCTAAAGCCTAAACCCTAAGCCCTAAAGCCCTGTAACCGGGCCGCCTTATCCTCGCGAATGGGCTTCACAGCACGAGGGAAGCGAAGTGTGTGTCCAAACTCGTACTCCTCCCGGTTTGAGGCTGCTAGATTTCCGGTTGAGGCCCTAAACCCTAAACCCTAAACCCTAAACTTGCCCTAAACCCTAAACCCTAAAATTTATGGTTGAGGGTTTAGGGTCAATTTGGGCTGTAGGGTTCGGACTCACGAAGCTCTTGGGCCCCCCAAACGCGAAGGGTTTAGGGGTTCGGGGGTGCAGGGGTTTAGGGCTTGCCATCTGAATCAAGCGCCGCGCCTCGACCCAAGGGCGTCGTCCACGGCGCGTCGCGCGGAAGCTAAAACCCCACCCCAAGGCCACCCTGTCTCCAGTCGCATCGGGTTTTATTCTTGTTTGTTTTAAAGGGGTACATATGCAAACTTCACTCAACACCACACAGCAAGCTTCGTGGTGCAGGACAAGTGCATCAGGGTATCACAAAGCTGGAGCAAGAGGCATATGCGTGGAACATTGTTTTATCGGGCCAGCAGCGGACTGGTGCGGAGTTTCAAGGCTGGCGGACCGCGAACTTTTGAAAGCACTGTGTTGAAGAGCAGATGACCGTTATTTGATTTGTTTAGCGGCTTCTGGGCTGGAGGATTAGAGGGGTTTAGAATTTGAACAGGTTTGACGCAGAAGACTGCATCCGCCACAAGTTACGCACACTAGGCTGCGGAAGGATTGTGTATCGGCAGCATGTCTTTCCTTTGAAGCCTAACCTGCGCGTGCTTCGGTTCGACCAACCCATAGCAAGATCGGTAAATACGATCACAAGCTGCGGGTCCGAATGCGGAAACAGGTAGCACAGATTGGAGCCCGTTGCCGCCAACCATTTTGGTTCCTGCGCGGGCCGCCAAGTAGGGAATCCAGCGACTACAAATCACAGACACGCAGGTGTATCCTGGAACGCTTCATTATCGGAACACATGCCGTTGTGGAGTTTCAACTCAGGACTGCGAATGTTCGAGAGCACTTGGGCCAGAAAGGACCGAGGTTCAATAAATTCGGAGGTGTCCAGGCTGGAGGATGCGAGGAGTGTAGGAGTTGAGGTTTGACGAAGAAGACGGTGCGACAGGGCAGCCGGTGATTCGCCACGGAAACGCAGGCAAGGTACCCATCGTCGCTGTCGTGACGACTCCAGCAGAGCTCGACGTGCTTGGAACTGTCAGGCGCGGGCAGTGCAACATCCGATTGAAATTCTACTTCTGGGTCACCGAGAAAAGTATGGCAGAAACAACAAAGGGCGTGAGTCTGTGAGTCTTTGCAGCAACGTGGATCGGGCAACAGCGGCAATGTGTTTTTGATTTACACGAGACCCGCAGCTAGGCGCGGCAAATCGAAGCTTGCACCTGAGAAGAACTTGTGAGAAGGGCTACAGGATGTAGCACGAAACTTCGAATGACAGTCGGGACGACGAATGCACTCGTGCAAAGTATATACAGCGATGCGTAAAGCCTTGAGGCCATCGGGCCATGTGCCTCCGGCAGCGGCAGCGTTCTATACTCCGACGAGAACGATGTGGCTTTCTCGGGAAGCAGTCCTTGCGGTCGGTGCTCAGTACGGAATTTTGGATACCACCTGGGTGTGGACAAGGCCAAGCCGAGTCAGGGTGTGATCAGCGGTCTTCAGGGCTAGCGAATGCAGGATTGTGAGAGCTGCAAGAGTTCAGCGCTAAGGGGCAGTACGCGGAGGTTAGGAGGTTTGGGCTTTACGTTTTTAGGAATGTAGGGATGTTGAGTTTCAGGATTCTTGGTGCTTTAGGTTTTTAAGATTGCTGGCGCTTTAGGATTTTAGGTTTTTTGTTTTAGCCTTTTTGGGGCATAGGATTTTAGGATCTTTGCGGCTTGGCGTTTTAAGATGTTAGGACTTTTGGGGCATTAGCATTTTAGGATTTTCGGGGCATAGGATTTTAGGGTTTTTAGCGGTCTTTTCATTTAGGTTTAGGGGTCGAGGGCTTTAGGGTAATACAATATATAAAGGCTTTTACGGCCTGTGAACCCTTGCATGCTGTAAAAATGCGGCACGGCACTCGAAGCTAACTCTTCTTCGTGCTAGAGGCCGGATCCACCTCGTTCAGCCAGACTGTCGCTGCGCTGAGCTCGGCGGCCGTCGCCAGAGGCTCGGCGGGCTCGCTTCGGCCCGCTGGCTGGCCGCCAGCTAAACAGGGCCTCGCTCGAGTTTAGGGTTTAGGGGTTTAGGGTTTAGGGGTTTAGGGTTTAGGGGTTTAGGATTTAGGGGTTTAGGGTTTAGGGGTTTAGGGTTTAGGGGTTTAGGATTTAGGGGTTTAGGGGTTTAGGGTTTTAGGGGTTTAGGGTTTAGGGGTTTAGGATTTAGGGGTTTAGGGGTTTAGGGTTTAGGGTTTTAGGGTTTATCCATGATAGGGGCTTAGTGTTTAGTGCATGGTTTCTACAGATTTTCGACGGTGACGCCCCTCTACTAGCCCCTTCTGCGAGATTTTCCTTCTGGTGTGCCTAGGGCCTTGAGCTTCAACCCCGAAGCCCTAAAGCCCGTAGAGCCAAAGTCCCCTAAACCCTAAACCCTAAACCCTAAACCGACGAGTAAAGCCAAAGTCCCTCGGAATCTCTTGAAGGTCTTGATGGCCTTCTCAGGGGGTTGATGGTAGAACGAAGGAACCGGCTTGAGGGACCGAAGGGCCATGTGTGAAAATACAGCGCAAATGCCTTTTCGAGCAAGAGATTGTGGCTAACTTAGAGACAGACATTTCGACGATTTCTGCAGCCCATATTCAATAGCTTTGCATCTTCATCTTCGGGCGCATTGCAGCGAATTTATCATGAGTCTCATTGAAGCTCTTGCTCGGGGCTCGAAGCATTGCTCTTAGGGCGATGTGGAGGCAGAAATCCTGGCACCATGCTGCTGCATGCTGGGAACATAATCCCGACTCCCGACGTTGCAGAGTAATTGCAGTACGGTTAGCAATATCTCCGAAGCCGAAAACACCAGCACACCGAGTGGGGTCTTCCAGGACACTTCCCATCACTGGCGTCGTGTGCCTTGTGCTGGCGCTGCTGTTTGTGCCTGTTCCCAAGTTTAGCGGGATTTCAGGGTTTCGGATCTTTTTATGTATAAACAAGTACATGAACAAGCACCATTTTAGTATATTTTTATGCACAATATACATATGAATATAGTCACGATTTGTTATAAATGATTAAATATCAAATGATATAGATATATATATATATATATAAATACACGTATATTTATGTATATTTATGTTTATACCCAAGGCTTAGAGTCATAGAGGGCCGGAATGTTTAGGGTTGGAGCAGTTGAACCGCTACTCTGTCTGACTGTGTGCCTGCCTGCCTGCCTGCCGGTTTGTCTCTGTGTTGACCTTGTCATATAATATAATATAGTACAGTATAGTATAATACAGTATAGTATGATATAGCAATGTATTACAATAACAAAATAATACACACTGTAAATATGAGTTCCAGTCGATATCGGGCGAACAGAGCCCTTATAGTGGAGAATCGTCGGGCTCAAAGGATCAACTTCCGGGCCATGTTGGTTTTGTTTAGGGTTTTTTGGTTTACTGTAGGGTTTAGGTTTAATGTTTAGGGTTTTGTTGGGAAGCCACGGCTGGATTCGTTAGTAGGCCAGTGTACATTGAATGCGGCACAGTGCGAATTTGAAAACTCCGGGAAGTCTGCGCCCCTTCATAGAGCTAAGAGGAGACGTTCTTAGCATATGAGTTTCAGCACAAAGTGCAAGAGCTTTTGCTGATGCTGTATCATTGTAAGAACTTTTACTGCTGCTGTTGCTGCCGCCTATTCTGCGTTTGCTCGCAGTACTCCCATTGCTGCTGCGGCTACTGCTAGTCCTTCTACTACTCCTGCTACTACTTCGATGGCGACTCCTACCACTACCACCACCACTACCACTGCCACGGCCACTTCCACCACTACCACCACAACTGTTCATCAATTAGTTTTCAAAACCCTAAATTTAAACCCTAAACCTCAAAAGCTTAAAAGCTTTGGAGCAAGGAGGCCCTAAACCCCAAACCCCCTAAGCCCCCTAAACCCCTTCAACCTTAAACAATAAAGCCAAGGAGAGACAAAGCTTTAGCTCCGATGTGAGCGTGCCCGCCATCCTTGGCTTCCGTGTGGTTTCCATTGCCTGCGGCCTCACGGGCATGCTCTACGCCGAGCTCAAGTTGGTGGCTTTGGGTTTGGGGTTTAGGGTTCTAGAGGTTTAGAGCCGAAGTTGGCGGCTTGTGGGTTTTAAGGGGGTTTATGGGCATTCTGGGCTTAGGGCTTTAGGGGTTTAGGGGTTTAGTGGTTTAGGGGCATGCAGCTTGATATCGTGCCGAGGTGCGGTTTCGGCACCAGTACCATTTGTCGTCTCATTGGCACACGTAATACTGTTCACCGGTGTGCGAAGCAACAGGAGCGACATCATTGTGTGCAGACTCCACCCCAAACCTTAAAAACAACACCTGGGCCTACACCGTTTTCGTAGTGACGAGTGTTCGCTCTCCCTGGCCGGTTGTAGGTGAGTCTGCTCTCGGCCGTGGCCTTCAACGTCTTGTCTACGCTCCATCAGATTCCCATCGTCCTGGCAGGCGCATGGAGAAAGGGCCTTCACACTTGGGACAGGTCAAAGAAGGACCCTTGTAGGGAGTTAAAGGTTTTTCCAGGGTCTTACGGGTTTTCATCAGTAGTTAGCATAGGTTTCTGGGGGTATATCTTTTTATGATGCTATCATAGGGACTATGCAGGGATGGTGTGCTTTGGGCTGGAGGAGTGCCGGCGTCCAGTTGGTTAGTTGGTGTTGCGTCTGAAAATCACAAGCAATACTCTGCCGTCGTCTTGCCTAACATATCTTCTACTATAATCTCGGTCTAGCACACTATCCCAACACCTAGGGTTTAGGGTTTAGGGTACTCCAACCCTCAATTCTTCAGCCCTGGAGTCCTGGCAGGGGTAATCCTGCAGCACAACACGGTGAGCATCTCCTCGTGGGCGGGCTTTGCCTGCTGCCTCATCGGCGCGCTCGTCTATGCCATCGCACGGTACAGCGATGTGCACGAGTAGCTGCAAAGTGTAAGTACTTAGGTAAAGCAGCTGCATCCAATGCTGACTCGAGCCCCCCTAGGTTCCTGAGTGGTACCCTTTTGCCCTTTTTATTTTGAGGTCCCCTTATTAAAACCTAATGGTAAGAAAAAGGGTACCCTTATTGTAATGGGGCTACTCAGGAACCTAGCCCCAATATATCCGAAACTATGCTAAACCCACCTTGAAACCTTCAAGGCGCCCCAATCCCCTTCACTTCACAGAATCAAGCACCCTGGCTTGGTTTCAGAGTGGTAGAACTGGGTAACTCCCAAACTTTGGCCCAAAACCAGCTTTCTTGTGTTGCACTTATCAATAAACTCAGGCTCTAAAGTGCCTTAAGGGGTCACTATGTATGGATCCTAATTCGACAACCGTTCACTAGTGAAGCCGTCGAAGTCAGGCAACTGTCAGTCAACGGCCCTTGTAGGAGCAGCAGCAGCAGCAGCAAAAGCCCGATCAACTGCATCAAGCCCGAACCTTAATCCCTGAACCCTATGTACACCCTTTGGATGCATCCGGAGAACGGGCTTCCAAGATGCCCTAACGGTCTTTGTGTCCTCGCCCAGTTCTGATTGAGACTGGGCGGGGGCTGTTTGAGATGTCAGGCCTTGACTGGAAAAGAGTCATTTGCCGTGCTGCGATATTGCTACTTCTCCCAGCAGTGGTAGCAGTGTTGTTGTTCGTACCTGTAATTTAATCTGGGCAGGGTGTAATATATAGGAGCCTTTGTAATCAGAATAGGGGCATAGTATACTGTAATTATAGCAAGGAACCCCGAAAATAGTATAGGAGCCTTTCAGCAGCCTGTGTATTGTCGGAATCTTGTGGTTTGGCTGCTAAATGCGCTCATATGCATGCGTGTAGCGCTTGTCTTCCGGTTCAAGAAGCTGGACATAAGAAGCAAAGCACTATGTCTGCTGTTTTATCTTTTCGGTTTCGCGCCCTTTCGCTTCGACGACGACCAATTACGACTAGTACTGTGGTTGACAGCAAGAACAAAACAGATAGAAGGATGAATTGAACTCAGGAACCCAAAAACCCTAAACCCAAAATCCTGGACCTATATAAACCCTAGACTCTAAACCCTAAACCCCAAGCCCAAACCCCAAAAACCCAAAAATCTCCGACTCTCCTCCTCTAACCCCGGAGCCCAGGCCTCTGAGAGCTGGTTTAGTCTCTTGGGAGCGACTGGCCTCATGGAAAAGGAGCCCCAAAACACGACATTATTATGTGGTTCAATCTAGTAAAATATAGTATAATATCCATTATAATATACTTCAATATGGTAAAATATGGCAGGATATACAATAAGAAAAACAGGCCTAAACCCTGAACGCGAGGGCCCCTTCGATCCAGCTCCCGGTGAGGATCTGGGCCTAGCCAGGGCCGCCACTGCGGAGCGCCGCTTCCGCCTGCCCGGTGGTTGCGGAACCTTCTGAGCGCGGTTTTAGGGTTCAGTGCTCCTGTAAAGGGATCTACAAGGGTTCTTCAGCTCTGTCGCTTTATGGTGGTTTACGGTTGAAGTTTGGGGCTTGGGGCTTAGGGTTGAGGGATCAGGATTTAGGGAGTTTAGGGAGCTGAGTAACTGAGTGCGGGGTTTTCGGGAGTGCCTAAACCCTTAAATCCTAAACCCTAGACCCTAATCCCCTAAACCCCCCAACCACTCCCCAAAGCCGGATATTCCCAGCCAACAGTGCTGGAGTGGCATGCGCAGACGTGTGGCTGCGACAAAAGAAAATAGCACGTAGAGGTCGATCAGCTGCCTGCTGGTTGAGTGTAATATAGGCGCCAAAATGTTAGGGTTTAGGGTTTAGGGTGCTCGCTGCATGTTACTTTTGGCTTTCACACGGACCGCTTTCTTACCCTTGGCAGTAGACTGAATAGGCAGCCTTTCCTCGTTGGCTTACTATAGTCTTAATATGATCCCATAGCTTAACCTTCGGTTCCGCCAAGATACGGGGCAAGTAGGTACCTGTGCGAAGCGCGGCTTGGCCGAGGCAGTGAAACCCCTTACGTGGTCGAGAAGTGAACCCGGCACTGCATTTCTTGTGGTGCACCTTGAAAAAAGGGAAGCCGAGCCTCATGTATCCCTTATTCCCTTAGACCGCCTTAGAGCCCCGATACATTTACAGCCGATAGTCTTAATTATCTTAATGCATCTATATATATATATAAGATCAGTATATATAAATATATGAAATTCTAAATTTGAAATCAAAATAAGCATATAGTGTAGTATACCCCCCCCTAGTTAGAACCCCATTCTAATTCAGGCCCCTGGATCGCTCCTTGGCTTCATCAGCTTGACGATCGTGTTTTGGCTGCCAGGTACGTTGCACCAGAAATTGTTTTCAATGCTACTTACGTCGGCCTGGCATGTTGCGCCCCACTGTCACTGCTGCATGTTGCTTTAGTATTAGCCGCGAAAGTTGATCGTGACAGTGTTATTCTGATCGTATTTCTGACTGTGGTAATCGTTATAGTCATTAGAACTTTCATTGTTCTGCTGATCGGTGCTAGTGTCATTGAGATAGGTATTGCCATTGGTAGCACCAGCAACTAGCAGATTTTGCTTCAAGGACTATCTTCGATTTAGTCACGGTCTTCGTAGTCGACGGGTCAAGTTGCAACCTTCTCTGAGCTCCGTTGCTGTATCGCACCCCGTAAACAGAAGCCAAAACCCTAAAACCCTAAACCAATGCACCAGGGGCCTTTAAGTCTCAACTCCAACCCCGGACCCCTGGTCCGAAGATCTACTCCCTAAGTCGACAACAATAGCCAGGTCTTTCAGTGGGCCCGTTTTCACTTTTTTGCTTGCAAAGCTACCCAATACCAAAAAGGGAGACCTTTTTCAATTCCCATGTCATTGGGGATCCTAAAGTACACTTACTGCGACATGGTTTTGCTTTTGCCTGCAAGGGTTTGAGGAGTCTCGGCGGCGGCATCGCGCTCCGGGTCCAGATTCTAGGGCTCTGCACTGCGCCCGATGTCAACAAAGTGATTGATGTTTTGGAGCTTGGTAAAGTTTAGGTCTGCAGCCTAAAGAAATACTCTAGAAAAATGTTTAGGGTTTGGGGTTCAGGGGTTAGAGTATTTCCAATCTTCTTATTTCCGTTCAGATACAGCCCCAAGAGGGACCCCCACTAGTTTGAGCCGCCGATGTCAGGTGATGTTACTTCGGGCTAACATCATTGTTGCTACTGTTTGCTGCGGCTAAACTCGAAACCCTGAAAATCGTCAAACTCTAAGCGCCAAATTATTGAAAGCCCTGAACCCTATGCTCGAAAGCTTAAATCCTGCAAGCTGCCATTTTTGCAACCGAACGCGCCAGGTCCATCAGTTGCTCCGCGGAGGTGTGGACGAGGACCAAGCTCGAAATTTCCCAAGCCCTAAACCCTAAACCATAACAATCACAACGCCTGAAGCCCCTGACGAGCTTCCGAGAAGCCTGAACAATTCGTAACACCATCCCCCGACCCTAAGGGTCCAAGTACTCTCTATCAAAGGACTTCGAGTCCTGTTCGGGTACCGAAAACCATAAGTAAGGACTACTTGGACCCTTAGGGATAAAGAACCCATCCCCAGAGAACACCTTCCCAGAGACTCCAATCTCCCTTTATTACGGAATATTCCCTCAATCATAGTAGGATCCCCAATATGATTTATGGAATATTCCTTAATTAAGGAATTTTTGGAGTCTCTGGGTTCTTCCAACTACGAAGACCCCTATCAAACCCGGGCTCGGAATTCTAAATGTAAGCTTGCAGCGAGGGGTTGTGACCCCTTCACTTTGGGTTTAGGGTTTAGGGTTTAGGCGCCGAGGCCCGAGAAGCCTGGCCCTGATATAGTTAGGGCCTTTTGGTTTCCGGTTTAGGGGTCGGGGTTTGGGTTTAATGTTTAGGGAGCCCTGATTTCTAGGGCTTAGGCTCTATTGTGAGGTGCAGTATACCTTAAGCAGCCTTAAATACTAGAGCACTCCAACCCAAAGCGACAGGAGATCGACAACCGATCGGAGCTTTTGTTTGAAGAGGCCTCCCTTTGCGTTGATCGCTGGTCGTTTCTGCTAGGGTCGTTTAAGTCCAGAGGGGAAGGATGATGACTGAAAGTATGGGGTGGGGGGAGGTCAAATTTAATTTAGCATGAACAGTTTGGGGCTTTGTGGCTTGAGGGTGTGGGGTCAGGCACACCAAAACCCTACCCCTCAGAACCCCTTAAAGTGGCATGTCCACATCCATCAAAAACACACCCTCAGTCTCGAGCTGCGGTCTCGCAAGCACTAGACTGAGCGACTAGGTCCTCATCGTCTTTGCCCGGCCCCATCAGGGTCGCCATCACCACAACCATCATCATCAGCAGCACCGGGGGTCACGAACCAGCAACCCCATACCCGTGCCTGGACTCAATTCCATGGTTACCAGGTGCGCAAAAAGCAGCATGAGCAGTGAGCAGCTTAGGTCCCTCGTGCCTAAGGTTAAGCTGTCCCATAAGCCCGAAACGCTAAGCTCTAGATAAGACGTAAGAAGTTCCCGGACACCAAACCGAACTCAAAGCCCGAAGCTCCACCTAACCGCCCCTCCAAACAACACTACCCACAACTTTAACCCCCAAACCCTAGGGTGCCTATAGAGCCTTCTTAAAGAATCCTTCAACTAGCCCGGACCTTTTTGGGGTCCCTCGCGAGAAGCAGTTGTCTTTGGTTCCCTGAAGGTCGGGGCAGCTCACTGGCCACTAGTCCCTCTGAGGCAGGAGGGGGTTTAGGGTTTAGGGTTGAGGGGGTTTGTCTAGCTGGCAAGTTGGAATCAGTGTTGAGGTCCCTTATGGTCTTCCAGGGGCACCTATTCATGAATGACTTTGGTAGCCCTCAAGTCGAACCATTAACCTTGCCCTTAACCCGTGTGCAGTGCCGAACCTCGGCTTTCTAAGAGGGGCTGGGGAGAGAGTGGATGCAGTCGGCCGAGCAGCCACCAGACCCCCTCAGTCCTCAAAGCATCTAAAACTGTCTTCGGATTTAGGATTTAGGGGGCTTATACCCTTAAAATCCGCTGGCAAGCAGAAGGCAGTGAGCTGCCTTTTTGTGGAAGCAGTGGAGGCCTAGACATGACTTCGGGAATGGGGCTCTGGTGAAGTTGTGCCCTAAACCCTAAACCCTAACCACACCGGAACGCCGAAGGAGCGCTGCTCAAACCCCATGGGCCCCTACAGTAGAAGCCCAAAAGTTGGAAACCCTTTAGCCTCAATCCTTAAGAGTAATGTATGTGGAATCCCAGCACTATTTGGCCTTAACCCGGTTTCCAACTTTATGGGGTTTACTGTACAGTAGAAGCCAGAAAGTTGGAACATCATTATCCTCATGCCCTTAAGGTAAAGTATAAGGGGTCCTAGCTCTAATCCTCCTAAAGCCAGGTTCCAACTTTCTGAGGTTCACTATAGACTCTGTGCCCAGAGAGCTTCGTCATACATTATACATCTTGAATCCTCAACGCACACGAAAGTTGAGATGACCTAAGAACCCTAAACCCTTTTTCTCATAATCCTAACAAGCCAATGCCCTCATAACCCTAATCACTAATCACCCCAACAAGCCTGATAAGCCTAGCACCCTAAACCCTAACACCCCTAAGCTCTAATGGCTCTGAACCGTAACATCCCTAGTAAGCCTTAGCCCAACCTGAATACACCTAATAAGACCCTAAGTCCTAATGCTCCTAGTAGCCCCAATACGTCTAATACGCCTAAGAACCTTAAACGCTAACGCTAACAGCCCTATTAACCCTGATAGCCCCATTAATCCTGATAACCCTAATAACCTAACTAACAAGCTTAACATAGGAACCCTGAACCCTACAAGCCCCAATAACCCTGAGTCCGAATAACCCTCATAACCCTATATATCAGTCTACCAACTTTAAAACCTAATATCCTGTTCTGATGGTTTGTTTGTATTATGAATGACCCGAATCATAACCATAAGCATAGTCAGAATGAGTTTGGGCTACACCAGGCCTGCCTTGTTTAACCTCACCTACATCAAGAGTTTGGAAGCCGGGCCCTCAGGGTACACAGCCGGACGGCCGGTGCATTGATTGGATTTGGGCAAATGATTTGGGTTCTAGCGTTTAATTCCAGGTTTGGGTTTAAAGTTTTGCGTTTTAGTTCAGGGTTTACGGCTTAAGGTTCAGCTCAGGGTTTAGGTTTGGTTTAGGGGTTTAGGGTTCAAGGCCCTGTTTCGGGTTTAGCTTCTGGTCTAAGGTTTAGGCTTTAGGCCTTGGGCTTGGGCCTGGATCATGACAGCCGGGGTGCATATCAGGGCTGTATATATGGCTCCTTAGAACATTGGCGATCGAACATTTTGGTTTTTATTTCGGGGATGCTACGAATAAAACTCAACAAATTCCTACTGTACTTTATGACTGTATGTCGTTCATGGTATTTGTGGGGTGTCCAGCCGACAGACTCACCAAGCACAAACCACTTGGTTGCAAGTTTCTGTGGTGCTGCATCGGCATTGGTGACTAACCCAAACCCTAAACACCGAAGCTCGAAATCCTAAGCCGCTAATCCCTTAGTTCCTAAACCCGTAACCCCTAAGCCCCAAACCCAAAGGCCCCAAAACCCTTCATATCTGATCTCCTTTGACGGCCGGAGAAAGCGTTGAATCCTAACCCAAACCCTTAAACCGCCTTAAACCCCAAACCCTAAACCCTGAAGGAGTTGAACTTCCAACCGGGCTAAGCTCTGTCTCGTAGCCTGGAGGCCCCTCTCTTTGAAGATGAGGCAAGGGGCATTTTTGCCGAGGACCTGCAAGCGTTTGGGGTTTAGGGTTTACAGTTTAGGGTTATATACTAGCAAAAACTGCAAAGTTGGACTAGGATTGTGGGGTGCCTTGTACTCAGAAATGAAGCTTCGAGAAGTTGCATGCTCGACAGCAATACATCAACAACGCCCGAATCGTAAACCCCAAGCCCAAAGCCTGCGTCCTGGGTCGAGCTTCGCCCTATTCCATCTGGTGCCCTTTTTAAAAATTTGAAGTACTCCGCATGGTACCCCTATTGTGCCCCTTAGGAACCACATTTATTTTGTGACTGCAAAACCGGGTGGATCATTCCATCTTGCTTGTAGTGGGCTTAGGGTCTGGGAGTATTGAGTCTATTTTGCTCATCTTCTTTTCTTGCTTCAAGCGGAACTCCCGGTTCTTAGCCTGGGTTAGTCTTGGCCCGAGTACTTCTAACATGGCCGGAAAACATGAACCTCTCAGTTTCCTCCAAACGCCCCGGCAGCCGCAGGATACGCCTAACTTTGATCTGGAGTTTTTGACGCGCTGGGCGCGCGAGCCGCTCAGGGGTTTGAGGTTCGGGCTAAGGAGCTGAGCGGGCTTTCTGGTGTCTCTCTCTCTCTCTCTCTCCCTCCCTCTCTCTCTCTCTCTCGCTCTCTCTCTCTCTCTCTCGCTCTCTCGCTCTCTCTCTCTCTCTCTGTCTCTCTCTCTCTCTCTCCCTCTCTCAATGTGGGGATGTGCGTCTCTAAAAGATGATTCTCACAGTCAATCAGTGTGCTGGTCATCGTCGCATTCGTCGTCTTCTTTCTTTGCCAAGCGCCATCATCAGTTTCGTATTCATCATAACAAATGTTTGCTATTCAACATCACCACCATCATCATCATCATCATCACCGCCATCATCATCATCATCTTGTCACCCTCATCGTTCTCATCACCATCACCCTCACCATCGCCATTACGATCACCATCACCATCATCATCCTCATCACCGTCATCGTCATCATCATCATCATCACGGGCACCACCACAATCACAACACCGACCACCATCACCACCATGACCACTATTTAGGGCCGCAATTGAGGACAGGTCGGGCCGTCTGGAGGGATGGGGAGTTTCTGGCACACTGACCTATAGGGTGGTCAGCCTCCAATGGTGGTCGCGTGTTGTAGCGCAGGCCACTGTTAGGAAGAGCAGGAAGGAAGAGGGATTCCGGGGTTACATGTGAAGGTTGCGCCCAGTTCAAGCGCTGCAAGCAGCTGCAACATCCGTGGCATCAATCGTCGTACCAATCCTGGAGATGTAGCTTTTGCCGATTCCAGAACAAGTTCCTCAGCCTTAGTGGGGGTTTCCGAAAATAGGGGACCGTAATATAGTACCCTAAATAGTAGGATCCTTAGTATAAGGACCACCAAATAAGGTACCCCCATTTTCGGAAACTCCCTAGTTAACCCGAATCCCCTAAACCCTAAACCCTAAGCCCCAAACCCTAAACCCTAAACCCTAAAACCCGAATCCCCCTAAGCCCTAAACTCCAGACCCGAATCCTTCTACTTCCCAGGCGGAGGCGCTGCCTTTGCCTCCTTGACTCCTGGCACCGGCCCTAGAAAAAGACATGTTCAGTGAGCTGCCCTCCATTTCTCCGACTTTTATATATATCTATATATCTATATATATATATATATATAGATATATGTGTATATATATATAGTATTTTTTGTGTATATATTGTATGGTTATTATTTGATAAAGTGTTTATATATATATACATATTCACAATATAAAATAACCTCATATTATGCTGTTTTATAACTCACATTATATTACATCTGACCGAGGTACTTGCATGCTCTCCGTCTGATGCGCACTTAAAGCTGCGGCACGAAATGCGGACTTCCACGCGTGATGCGACAAATTCACACCGCTTCAAAGCTGCCTGCGTTGCGGGCACAGTTTGAAGGCTGGTGTTCAGCCATAATGTGGGAACCTGATTAAGAGACCCTGGCCGTCTAACCCAAAAGATCTGGACCCATATAAAGAACAGGGTTCTTAATCAGGTTCCTCTATTATCTTGTCCAGATTGTCTAGACTGGCCAAGAGCCAAATGCCTTGTGCCCCAAACCGCTTCTACAGTCTTACAGTTGAAGTGTGCTCAGCAAAAAATGTGCGCCTATTGCCTGGGAAGCGATGCATGGCGACGTCTCTGGTACGAGCATGAAATCATAAGGACCCTTAGGGGGGTAGGGGGCCTTAATACCCAAAACAAGGACTGAATAAGGCCTATTTAAGGAAGAAAAATCTCCTACCCCCCTCCCCCTGACCCCCCTAAGGGTCCCTATGATGAAAGAGGCAGGTAATCATGCAAATCATGCCGGCAGGACATGCTGAACGCAGCTCGTGGAAAGGACCAGGGAGAGTTGCATGACATGGGCTTCAGCTTCAGTCCACCCAAACCCTAAACCGTCAACCCTAAAACCCTAAGAACCCTGGTAACCGGAATCCTACCTTAAGCCCCGAAGTGTAACCTTGCAATGTAGGAGCCTCATAGTTAGAGTAGGGTTTTGGGGGAAATATATTATAGTTATAACAAGGAGCCCCCAAAACATTAACCCAAAGGCTCCATGTACCCATATAGTAGGTACTTAGGCCTTAAAGTACCCATATAGGGACCCCTTTAAGGCCAAAGTACCTACTATATGGGCACATGGAGTCTTAGCGTAAGGCCCCTGCGGTACCGAGAAGCTCGAGACTCCGGTCCTCAGTTTGCAGCATCGAAGAAAAGGCGCAGTATGGCACTGCGGAGCAGCTGTAGAGTTGGGTTTAGGGTTTAGGGTTTAGAGCAAGGGATACTGTAATGAGGTACTATACTGGCAACCATAAGGAGGTACTACAAGGGCACCTTAAACTACCATATAGGATTTACAGTTAGTGGTAGTAGTGGTAGTAGTAGTAGTAGTAAAGTAGTGGTAGTCGTGGTACTACTACTAATTACTACTACTACTACTGCTAACTACCACTACTACTAGTACTACTACTGGTGCTGTTTCAACAGGAGCCCTCCTTGATCTGCCCCGCCGTGCCTTCGCTGATCATCCCTCTGAAGACACTCGGACCTTCGCAAAGGGCTTTGGGATTTAGGGATTCTTTAGGGGTTGGGGGCTTAGGTTTAGGGAATTTATGGATTTAGGGATTCGGGGTTTAGGGCTTAGGGTTTAGGGAAACTGTTGGGTTTACGGGTTCCTTCACAAGGGTTTCTAGAATAGGGGCTCTAGGAACCTTTGGGATCGGGGTTCAGGGTTTAGCAGCGTGTGGGTTTCAGGGACCTAAGGTTCAGGGTTTAGGGTTTAGGTTTAGGGTTTAGTTAGAAGTCTTCTCAGTCGCCTGAAGACAGTTGCGAAATATAGGGGTCTGACTAGCTATCAATACTATCACCCTGTAGTGCCCTTGTCATTAGACCCAGACCCTATTCTAATTATTGAGGCCCCCATGGACCCGAAATGCATCATCAAAGCTCAAAGCCCGAAAGCCTTCAAGTGGCGAAAGCCCTAGGGTTTAGGGTTTTAGGGTTTAGGGTTTAGAATACCAGCACCACAAAAAGCCCAAGCCATAAACTCCTAGATGTCTACTCTTGGACTCTTGGCCTCGTGGCTGATTTCCTATCACCTCTAAACGAGCCATGTTGTAGGAGCCCTACTTGGAGGTTCATGGCTAGTTATAAGTAGGGTTATAAGCCCCCTAATAGGGCTTATAACTATAGTTACCCTACTTATAACCCCACTTATAACTACCCATGAACCTCCAAATATACTAAACTCCTAAACCCTAACCCCCGTACTAAACCCTCATAAGACCCTTCAAGCGCCCCGTCCAGGACGCCTTGAAAGCATTTTGCTAGTTCTGTAGTTCTGCTCTGGGTCCACAAAGGAGAACGGCACGCTTGTAAAATGGACCCCGGAACCGAAACCCTGAAACCCTAAACCCTGAACCCTAAACCCTAAACCCTGAACCCTGAAGGGACCTTGATTTAGGGAGCTACCCAATTGCATGACGCCCCGTGCTGAGGAAAGCCTTGAACTCCAGGGACCCGGGCCAGGGTTAGGGTTTCCTTTTAAAGGGGTTCCTGTAGGTCGTTTTCAGAAATTTCCAGGGAGTTTCGTCAGGAATCTTCCAGGGGCAGTTTTCAGGAAATTCACAGGGTTCCTTGAGGGATGTTTTACAAGGACTTCGCTTAGGGTTTGCTCTGTAGTATAGGGGCCAGAATGCTTTTCACGAGTATTCTTAGCGGTTCCTTCATATTAATATACATGCACTATCGAATATACCCCAAAACCCTATTCCAATTATTGAGGTCCCTACGATATAGCTTTACATTAATTTAATGGTTGCAAGGGTTCCGACAAGGGTTCTGTAAGGGTTTAGTATGGGGTTTAGGGTTTAAGTATTTTTGTACAGGCGTCTAAGGGTTCTGTGGGGTTTAGGGGGTTCACCATCGGATTCAGTGTATCACGGCATAGGGTATAGGGTTAAGTTTGCAGTACCTGATCGGACTGAATGCTGCTGAGTGGTGCCCAGGTCCTAAGCGTTGCGCAATGCAAGTGCAAACCCGCTTTGCCAGGACATTCCCACAATGTGCAAGGCCATCAACACGCTGCAGCTCATGCTGAGGCCTGCAGAAAGCATACTATAGCATGTGACACAGGTGCTATACCTTGGTTTTCTAAGCCGGCTTTTTCTGAGCGGATACCCCAAAGCCCTAAACCCTAAACCCTGCAGTGCTGAGATCGGTGCCTCGAACGACACTACCACCCGAGATCCTGAAGCCCCTCTTGCCCCTCAAAATCTCCAGAGTCTCCAGCCACGAAATCTCGCTGAGCCCTGAAGAGCACACTAGGCCCCCAACCCGAAAAGCCGGAAACCCTGAACACAATATATCCCTAAACCCTAAACCCTAAACCCCAAGCCCTGACGCAGCCAGGGTCGAGCCGCGCTGCGGGGAGCTCCTGGTGCCTTATTACCGGCAGCTGCTGCCGGCGGGGGATCCCGGTCAACGTTTGCTAGGGTACAGGGTTTAGGGGCCAGAGTGCACCACATTGGTGTTTGAAGAGAGTTTTATACGGGCTTTCTAAGGGGTTTGTGATAGTACCAGCAAATGATCGTAGGGCTACAAGAGTACCACTGTATGAAGAATTGGAGTCTCCGACCGCAACGTAGGTCCTCTTCAACGGCCGGATTGTGAGTGATAGCCACCCATGAGAGGGACCCAAAGCTCGATTTGATCACCCCGGTTTCAGTGTATCGCTATCGTTGCATCAGCCTAGCAATGTACATGTTTGGGTATTCATTCTCCAACACGTTCACGCATTGACCGCACGGCAGCATGTCAGCAAGGCACGACCAGCACATGTGTATGTGCATATACATGCATGCATGCATGCATGCATGCATGCATGCATGTTTGCACACGCACATACGTATACGTATACGTATACGTATACGTATACGTATATGTATATGTATATGTATATGTATCTGTATATGTATGTGTATGTGTATGTGTATATGGCTATGGATATGGATTTTGATATGTATATATGTATAGGTGTGCATTCTACACATACACACACACACGCGCACACGCTTATATGCATACGCGTGTATGCATGTGTATATATATATATATACACATATGAATATATATATATATATATAGACATGTATACATGCACACCCCTAACTAATTACATGCATACCATCCATCCATCCTTCCTTCCTTCCATGCATGCATTATACGTATGCACACGCATACATGCATGCAAACATACATATGCGCACTATGCAAGTTTCTTTGTATACCGGCATAGCATGTATGTGTACCCCCACCTAGGTAAGTACGTAAGCATTGGCACATGTGTTTGCATACACATGCACATGCATTCACGCGCACGCACTATGGACATACGCGCGCACCCTTGTTTTGAACTGGTTCATGTTTTTCTCTGCCTCTGATACGCACATACATTTGTGTAAGTTCTACATGTATATATATATATATGTATATATATATGCATATATATATATGTATAATATTTACACATCACGCATATATGCTTATATACAGTATACGCACCTACATGTACATATGTATATATCTGTTGGATGCATATGTACATGCACGCGTATTTGTACACGTGTTAGCATTCGCCGATGTTATGCATATATATGTCTATGTATACATACGATTTTAGTGCACTGCCATGAAATAAGCAGGAGCAGACCAGGATGCCGCAGGTTGAGGCTTTAGCCCCTCCCGTCGCTCTAGAGACTGGATCTTCACAGCGTGCCGAGGCTTTCGAGGGTTTCTAGCAACCAGAAGAGGGTTTTGTAATTGTATAGGAATACTGAACTATTTTATTTTGTAACAAACTGTACATGTGCGAACCCACTCCTCGAGGCTTTCAACCTCTACTTCCGCTCCACAAAGAACATTGGAGATTCTATGGACTACTCCCAGCGGAAGCGCGAGAATGTTGGCGAGCTAATCGCCGTCCCTTCCTCAGTGATGCCTCACTTCAGGGTGAGACGGGAAGACGGCTCGTATGTGCGCTGTAGACGGTTCGTATTTCACATCGGACACCTGATGCAAGACGAAATGATTTCTCGCATGGCCTCCATCTAGTCTAACTTGAGGACAGAAACGTGCGCAGTACATCTCCCACAGCAGCATGCTGTTGCTACTCAGTACAAACCCTAAACTAAACCTTTACCCCAAAGCTGGAACCAGGAAACTCTGGAAATCCTGGAGAGAAGCGGTGGCGAAGATGCCTTCATCAACATCAAGTGCTCTAACTTTTGTGTAGTACGGTTTTGACATCAGTGCCTGTTTTCGACCTTAAACTCTACATGTTTTAGGGATAGCGCTCCGAGGTTCGCCCTGATCTCTTAAACCCCAAAGCCCTAAACCCCTGAACCCTGAACCCTGAGCCCAGAACCCAAAACAATCACCCATGGAGTTTCTTCTGGTTGCAAAAGGCCGAAGGTGTGTAGTGACAGGAAGCACCCGGCCTTGCCACCTTGCCAATGCATTGTTGGGGGGCTTGATGAATTAGGGTTCAGCCCTATTGGGGGTTCGTTAAAGTGTTCTTATACAAGGGTTTCTGTAGGGGGTTTAGGCAAGTCTAGGGTTTTGAGGCCTTGATAATTATCAGTACTATTTTGGGGTTCTTGACTATAAATATAGGAGAGTATACCCCAAAGCCTTTTCTAATCATGAATTACCCTGAAGTATGGATCTCACGATAGTCATAGTTATCGTAATTTTTTCTTACCCAGATGTTATGGTGGTACTATTGTAGAAACCTTGCAGGTCTCTTCTTTGTGCATGATTGATATAGTCACAGTAAAAGATGCTTGCAGAGATGTTACAGGTGGTAGTTGTTGAATGCTTTCGTGGTATGGGTCAGGTTGCTAGTTCATCATCGCCGTGATGGGTAGGCACTTCTGCACGCAGTCGTTGCGTCGGAGCCAGGTACATGATACCCGCCTATGAGTCGTGCATGCTGAATGGGCACTGACAGGTGCCGCCCGAGGAGTTAGACTATTTAGCAAGTCCAGGTCCGGATTTGAGACCTTCGGCTAGCGATTCCTGTTGTTCTCCTAAAAAACCCTAAATCCTAAACCAAAAACATTTCAACCCTAAGCCCTAAACTTTTAAACCCTAAACCCTAAATTTTTTAAACCCTAAACCCTACACCCTCTTGGTAGATCTGTGCCTGGTGATGCTTTTTCCTCGGAACTGTTGCCTGACGGCTGCGGCCGATCGCCATGGTCCGTCCATGGGGTTTCCAGGTGGGTAGTTATCAAAATTATGATCCCTTTTTGGGTACCCTAAATAATAGGTGCGGTATTATAATAGGGACCCAAAAAGGGACCATAATTTTGACAACCACCCAGGTATGTTATACTCTTAGGGGTACTTAGAAATGTTTTTTTAAATCTTTGGTGGTTATAATCCCTAAGAAACAGCAAAAATGAGAGTTTTTGCTTGGGTTCAATATAGTATTAATTATGGGAAGGAACCCCAGAACAGTACCAGTAATTTGTTATGCGCAATTGTGATTGTTGTGTCAACTTGCCTTGGCTATCTCAGCACCACAACTTCGCACGTGACGCAGTCAGCGCGTCCTTTGTTGCTGCTTCAGCAGCTGTGTGGAAGCTGCCTCACGGCTCTTACTGTCGGTGGTACGGAGGGTCTTTTTATAAATGCTGCCCTCGTTGCGGCTATTCCCGTTGGCATAGCTGGCATAGCAACTGTTGCATGAATGCACGATGCTCCGTTGTTGCCATCGCCCCCATCATCGCAGTTGTTGTTTTTCGGCATCACCTTTCCACTTGCCATTCTTCTCGTACCACCCATTCGTTATTGCCAGAAAAACGACGATCAGAGTATCGACAGCGACTATTGCTTATGAGAGTCGTAACAGTGGGGTACTGCGGATAATTGTCGCTCTCACTACAGCATTTTGCGTGTAAAACTCGTCCAGGGTATGGACCAGAATATCAGTACTGGTATGGCAGCCGTAGCATTGAGTCTTCTTTGTTGTCGCTGCCTGCAAGACAAGTGCCTTCAACTCAAGTTGTTTCTCGCTATGCCGAGGTCACATGCATGTATGCTAGCCTGCGCACATCTCTCAAGGAGCTGTGGCCACGAAGCGTCAACACAGCGCGTCTCACGGGAAGTTTGCTTCGCTTGCTACACTGGCACAGAGATCTCGAGCTTGTCAGCAGCCAATCCTGGGATCAGTCCCGGTGGGTTGCCTGCATGGCAGCAGCACCCGCTTTTGGACCACGAAAGCAATTCTTCCTCTCCTGGTGTCGCTGGGTTCCCTTCTCTCGTTTAAGTTGGCTTGTCAGGGCTTCGGGCGCAAAGGACTCTTCAGGCTGCAGGCTATTTTAGTTCGGTCATTCGCGATTGTCATTACATCACAAGTATGAAGTCCGACCTGCACCACGCGAAGGTTCTTGACAAGCCGTTTTGCAGCTGAGTTTCACCGAACTTCTGCAATCCCCAGCGCTTCCACAAGGCAAAAACCGGCAGGTCCTTGAAATGGGTTGTAAGCGTAGGCTTTCGGTGGCCCATAAACCAAAGCCTATTAACCCAAGCCCTAAACCTTAAACCCTAAACCCTAAACCTTAAACCTAGGCCTCAGACTGTAAAACCTTCTCATCCCATCAGAAAGCTCGAAGTGAGGGAACGGATCCTTACCTCCTTTGCGTTGGCCTGTAAAAATAAATCGTGACCACACTGTGATAATGATTCATGGTTTGAGGGTTTAGGGTTTAGGATGATAGCGATCCTGCTATACCAGTATTGCTGGGTGGGGGCCCAACCCGATGTCGAGTGAATTGTGAACCTTCACGTCTTGAGTTATCAGAGACTGAGACATGTCCGACTGCAGCTTGATCAAGCCAACATCTCACATGATTGGCCGGTCATGCCTCATGGAGGAAGCATCCAGCCCATGTAGCCTTACAGTGTTTTGCAGACGATGTACGCATTCCAGATTGACCTGACCGCCAGAGCCAAGCCACCTTGCGAGGAAATCACTTCCAAACTAGCCAAGTACCCAGAGACACCACTAGCCCTCAAATAGGCCAACGTACCTTATTAAATCGTCGTAGGATCCCTAATATGATTTAAGGAATCTTTTCCTTAGTTAAGGCGTACTGGAGTCTCTGGGTAGGACGGGGCAGCTTCGCTTCCTGCCGGAGCCCATCAGAGCCGACATCCATCCGTCCTGATTGAGCTGCTCCTCGCGAGGCTTGCAGTCCGAATTTTCTCCTAAGCCGTTAATATAGGGGCCTAAATAATTACCAATACTATTTTTTTTTTGGGGGGGGGGGATCGAAAAGTGGGCGCCAAAACCCCATTCCATTTTAATTATTAAAGTCTCTATAGTAGCCTTAAATCATTTAGTCCTATGTCTTTAGACCTGTATGTGCTTGGCCCCCAGTCATAAACCCTCGAGCTCCTGCCCATGAAAACCTAACGACTCACAACCCTTAACCTCGGAAGCCCTAAATTTGCACTAAACGGGTTGAGGGTTCATGGCGAAAGCCCTCATTTCTAGACTGCACCCCTTACTCACCCCTTATGCTCTGCCCAAATCCGTAAATCCCCCCCAGGCCTTCACACCCTAAGCTCCCAAGCTCTGCCCAAGCCCAGATAGAACCTTTTTTAGGGCAGCCCTCATAGAAACCTGTGTAGGAACGTTGCAGAACCCAGCTTGCTCTGGCATTCATCATAGGTACCCTTAGGGGGGTAGGGGGGAGGGGGGGTAGGGGGCCTTAATACCTATAATAAGGACTTAATAAGGCCACTAAAGGAAGTGTAGTCGCCTACCGTCGTCCCCCCTACCCCCGTAGGGGTCCCTATGAAGTCAGGTCGTGGAGATATGGATGCCGCGGAAGGTGACCTCGCCGCATGTTTCTGCGATCGCATCCTTGAGTTCGGGGAGGGTTTGGGGTTTCAGGGTTTCGAGCTTTATGGGTTCCCGGTTGGAATGTGCAGGGGCACGGACCAGTCATCTTCTCAATGTAGGGGCCTCAAGAAGTAGAATAGGGTTTTGGGGGTTGCTTACTATAATCATAGTCTACTATACCCTCAAACCCTATAATTATTAGGGCCCCTTCATTACCCACAGCCCTTAGCTTAGGAATAGGTCCAGCTCTGCTTTTCTACTCGATGCAGGGTTTCGCAGGGTTTCGTCAGGTTTTCGGGTCAGGGGCTCTTAGGAGGAGCTGAGGGTGTGGGGTCCAAATTATGCTAAAAGAAAAGCAGCCCCGGCATGCAAGATGTTTTGCCGAAAGATTGTGCAGTCGAGACGAAGCAGTTAACAAAAAAGCTAAACTCAGAAGCCAATCGTGGTCATGAGCCACAACGAACAGGAGGGTCGAGATTGTTGTCATAAAGCTGGCGCTGATGCTGATGCTGCTACTGATCCTCCTGTCGATGACGGTAGCGACCTAAACCCTAAACCCTAAACCCTAAACCACAGCAATGAGTATGCTAGTGGTGACGAGAATGGTGTTGAGCAGTAGGGCGATCGCGGGTGACCACGCTAGCAGTCGTTCTCATTCCGACCAGAGCGATGGTCGACGGTACTTGGAGGCTCATGGGTAGTTATAAGTGGGGTTATAAGTAGGGTAACTATAGTTATAAGTCCGATTAGGGGGCTTATAACCCTACTTATAACTACCCATGAACCTCCAAGTAGTGGGCAGTTGCATGTGTTTGCTTGTGCAGGCAGACAGTCGCGGCAACAGCAGCAGGTGGGGACTCCGGCTCACTTTCAGCATGTAGGGGTCCAAGTTTAGTATTTATTGGCTTAGTGTAGTATAGTACAGTGTAGTATAGTATAGTAGAGTATAGTATAGTATAACTAGTACAGTATTGTACAGCATCCTTTTCCATCACAACTCCCCCTCGCACAAACACGGAGAGTCTGGAGAGCCAAGAAATCCGTTTAGGCTTTCGGGTTTCGGGTGTTGTCTGTGGTACCCAAGACATCAGTGCATCAGCATAGCCAAGCAAGCACATGAGCCCCTATGCCCCAAACCCTAAAACCCTAAACCCCTGAGCCCCGTAAGCAGCAAAGCCGAAAAAGGGCCGTCAAAAGAACAAGTAAATCTAAACCCTCAAACCCCTAAACCATAACTTGGCGTTCTCCTGGTTGGCTCTTAAGACTTTAGTTTTTTGGGTTTCTATATGAACTATAATAAGGAGGCTAAAAGTGTAATTTTTAGGAGGGGTTCAGAAGTCAGCCAAGATAAGCCCTAAGCCCTAAACCGTCGAACACCTTCGAAAGTATGTCCCAGAAGGCCATGGCTATGCAGCATTTTCAGCAGATCATGGAGTCCCAGAAGACCGTCACGAAGTGGGGCCCCTTCATGAGGGTTCCTTTAGGCTCAATAAAGAGTCTGGTCCCTGTATCCGGTTCCATCTGGGTTCAGGGTTGAGGTTTGTTTTTTGTTGCTTACTCTTTTTCGTTGAGAGTTTCGGGTAGGGTGGAGAGCCTAAGGGCACAAATGCTTCAACGGTTTCGGAGTTTACAGTAGAAGCCCAAGAATTGGAATCCCAATAGCCTCAACCCTTAAGAGTAGTGTAGAGGGAACCCCGGCTCTTTTTGGCATTAGTCGGGTTTCCAACTTTATGGGGTTTACTGTATGTTTTGGGGGCTTGGGGGTGTAGGGTTCAGGGTTTCGGTGATTCGGGCTTCAGGAGCTGGAGAGGTCGGAGGTCGCTGGTTTTATCCGTGGAATTGCCAAGGTTCAGTGGTACAGGAGCTGCTAAATGATTACCAATCTCATTCCTGATGGTTCTTATTATAGTTATACTATAAATGGGCCCAAAACCCTATTCTAATCATGAAGGCCACTGTATTGTGTTTTACTGTTTTATTTGCTGACCTGTCAGGGTTCAATGGTTTTAGCGAGGGTACAGGAGCTGGAGAGTTCATCGTCACTTTTCCTGAAGAAGTCCTAAACCCTAACCCTCAACCTGAACCCTAAACCCTCAACCTGAACCCTAAACCCTCAACCTGAACCCTAAACCCTCAACCTGAACCCTAAACCCTCTACCTGAACCCTAAACCCTCAACCTGAACCCTAAACTGAATTCGCTGGCCGGGGGGTGCATTGCTGGATGCTGATTCGGGGGCTTCAACCCTTGTATACCCCAATCCTCACAGCTGTGAAGGAGAGCCTAGTATGGAAGCCATAATAATTACTAATGGTGCTCTTTGGGGTTCATTGTTGGATATTATTGGTATACTATACTATGCTGTACTTTACTATACTATACCCCTCAAAAACCCAATTCTAATCATTTAGGCTTACCGAGTGCTTGCCCATTAAGTCTCAGAGCCTTTCATAGTGCATGTAGGGCGGTGTCGTTTGGAGCTTCAAGGTTTTCTGTTCGGGGTTTCGGGTTTGGCAAACAAGGCCACGTCCTAAGGACCAATCACTCAGCAAGCATAGCAGATAGTAATTCTCTATGCCTTATAGAGCTCCTTCGAACAACCACGTATACTGTGGTACTCTTCTGGTTCCCGTAGCAAGTGGAAGCCGTCAGGGTGGGGGCGCTCTTCCCAAAAGGCTGAGGCGCCCCACGGCACCTTCTCCAAATTGTCGTCGCATCGCACAGCACAATCTCGCGCACAGGATCTGGATGGCGAGACTGCGGGAGGCGGACGAGCGAAAGATCGGTCGTCGCATCCGACAGCTTCGGGCTGAGGAGAGGTCGTTCGCAGCACCGGCGTCGGACCAGCATAATATAATATAGTATAATATAATATAATATAATATAGTATAATGTAGTATACTACAGTATAATATAGAATAATATTAGCACCCTGAAGGTTCTCCCAACACCCGACGATGAGGAGCAGACTTTGAGCAGAACTTAGCGAGGTTGGTCCAGCGTGCCGGCTTCTCAGGCCCGAGGACAGCCGGCGCGTGGGCAGCTCGACAACCGCCACGGTTTAGGGTTTAGGGTCACTTGCGAGAAAAATGAATGGGTGCCATACCCAGCGAGGAATGAAAACTTGTGGACACCCAGTAAAACCTGCGAGAGAAGAGCCTACAGAGCCTTAAAGAATTCTTGCAGAACCCTATCGGGTAACTTTACAAGAACCCATAGCCGTTAAAGGAGCCCTTTGTAACCGGTTCAAACCGGAACACCAAGACCAAAAGAAACGTAAAGCCTGGCAAGGGATCCTCTAAAGGCTCACGGCCAAGTGCTTTTCGGCCTGTGTGGCTTCGCCTGGGACCTCCCTGGCCACGCAGCAGCAGGCACCCGCTTGAGGATGAGAGTAACAATATTTGTTATCATGCTTATGAATTTCGTGATTCTTGTTGGTTGTCTAATTTATTGTTATATCATTATTGTTTTTATGTTATTGTTGTGATTAAAGTGTTATTGTTACCATTAGGTTTCCTTGAAGAGATTGCGAAGCTACTAAAAAGCTCGGAATGATTGTATCGCGATTCCCTCTTAGTTCCAGTTTTTGGTAGAGTATACCCCAAACTTTTATTGCAATTATTTTTAAGGCCCTAAAACCGTAAATTATACAGAGTTTTTGATTGTCAGGGGTCTTGAAATGTTCTACAAGACGTCTAGATTTTATCGGGCACGAAGCGGGAGTGCGCGCGCTATTTGAAGGATGGCTTGAAGGATTGAAATTTGCTCTGCGTGTTGGTAAGTTTCAGCTTGCGTGGCGTTAAATGAAAAAGGTTGAGGATGTAAGTTACGGGTCCGAGCTTGATGTATTTTCAGAGGGGTGCTGTTTGAGTAGTTTGATGTTTCCGCACGGTTTCTGAGAGTTTGTGACTGTCGTTTTATTCGTTATGGTTCCTCACAGCATACCCAAGAAGTTTTTTCTGTTTTCCATTACGTCTTTGAGTTTCAATGGTTTCTGGCTCCACGATGTCTTCAACCCGGCTGTCAAGCTTGGGCTTGTGGGTTCAAGATTAGGTTTCTCTTGGGGCCATTTTTCCGTTGTGGTCTTGGGTCACTTATAAAGCTACCCGATACCAGAAAGGGAGACCTATTTTATTCCCAGGCTATTCGGGATCCTAGAGGATCAAGTGTGCCGCTTAGGTTTGCGGTGAAAAATTTTTGTGGTTATTCTGATTGTTATCATTGTTGTGACTGTTATGATCGTTATGGTTATTCTGCTTATTTTGATGGTTGTCATCATCATGATCATTATGAACGGTTATTATGATTATTGCGGTTATTATGGTTGTTATGATTGTTACGATTGTTATGACTGTTAATGATCATTACGATTGTTATGGCTGTTATGATTGTTATGATCATTATGATTATTATGAATGTTATGTTTATTTGGTTTGTTATGACTATTATGATAATTATGACTGTTATCATGATTCATGATAACAGAATTACCATAATGATTATTGTTATGATTGTAAATATGATTGTTATTTTTTTAATTGCGGTTATGACTATGCCTATGATAAGTGCTATGGTTGTTACTGGTAGTGTTATTGTTTGTGCTAGTGCTAGTTATAGTTTTCGCGTTAGTGCTAGCCTTAGGGATAGGTATTCTTTAAGATGAAGGCCCGTAGGCCCCGGACCTTTGCAGGTTGAGAACAACCTTCAAGGAACCCTTTATAAAACGCTCTTTAGAGGGTTTTTTTTAAAAAAAAGAGGGTCTTTTTTTAAAAAAAGAGAGGGTTTTTAACCCTTTATAAAACGCTCTTTCTAACTCTTGGGTGCCCAGCTATTACGCCCCACACCCGCAACCTGAAACCAGCAGGTCTGCCTCTGGCGATGCGCGCAGCGCTACATGGAGCACCCTTTTCGCTGGGGTTTCGGGATTTGTGTTTTTGGTTTAGAGTTCAGGGGTTTAATGATGGTACGGGCCAAAGTCTCAGAGTTAGACTAGGGCTTGTGTTGAGCGTGCTGAGTTTCAGCTTTAGAGGGGGCTCCAACTCCCGGACACTCCCAAAGCCTCCTTTGACGGAATCTGCAAACTCTACCTGCACCTTGCGGAGGCTGGCCTCTGTTGTGAGGGTCATATTACCGAAGAAAGGGTAGTTTTGGGAAGGTGGGGAATAGATTATTCCTTGCCAGATTTCAGTGCACATTGTAAACGCACATGTCTCCGCTGCTGTCTCCAGAGTGCTGCTCTAGCCCTCGTCTGAACACATCAACCAACGTCTTCTGGAAGACCCGCCAGACCCGTACCAAATCCTTGCTCAAAAGACCTTCCGTAAACCCAGAAACCCGTTTTCTTCGGAGGCCCCTCCAGGGAATCCATAGAAGCGCTGTGCAAGACTGTCTGGACTTTCCGTTCATAGAACTACCTTCGGGCTCCGGAACTCCTAAGAACTACAAACCCCAGACCCCTAGCCTTCAGTCCTGACAGCTCTGCTTTTTTCATAGGGACCCTTAGGGGGGTAGGGGGGAGGGGGGTAGGGGACTATACTTCCTTAAATAGGCCTTATTAGGTCCTTATTAGGTCCTTATTATGGGCATTAAGGCCCCCTACCCCCCNGGGGTAGGGGACTATACTTCCTTAAATAGGCCTTATTAGGTCCTTATTAGGTCCTTATTATGGGCATTAAGGCCCCCTACCCCCCCTCCCCCTACCCCCCTAAGGGTCCCTATGATTTTTGGAGGAGACACAGCATTTCATCCAAAAGTACAGTGAGGCGCTCTAGGGGTTCCACTTCTTCTTCCCCCAGTGTTGCTTCAAGCCTGGCCGGGTTTGGGGCCGTTGGTCAGGTGACCTCGATCTGATCTCGCCGCTCTCCTGATTCAATGCCGTCTTACCAAAACTACGGGCCCTAAACCAAGCCTTTCAGCTAGCGTCT
This sequence comes from Symbiodinium sp. clade A Y106, assembly GCA_003297005.1. Classification (NCBI taxonomy): domain Eukaryota; class Dinophyceae; order Suessiales; family Symbiodiniaceae; genus Symbiodinium; species Symbiodinium sp. clade A. Next base: position 89,167 of record BGNK01001319.1, on the reverse strand, counting down.
TGAGAACCGAAACTTAGTAGCTGAGTAGGTCACCTTTAACCTTTTCGGGCTTATACCATCCCAGCATAAGTCAACAGGTTAACCTTTTTTGGGCTAGGGTACTCAGCCCCTCAAGAAAAACCGAATGATTCAACCGGGTCGGGCTTCTGAATGTCAACCCTTTTCCAACTCTTTCAAAAACAGTGTAAGAGCTTTTACAACCCTTGTAAAACCGTTCTCCGACCCCTCTGCAAACCCTTAAAACACTTCGAACATCCCTCCAAACGGCATGCGGCGTTTGTTTTGCCGAGCGTTGTCGTGTAGGTTTGAGTGCCGCAACTCGAGTTTTAAACTACTTCAGGACGTTGGGGCCTCTGAAAGCTCCTTCAGAGGCCTGAAGAATTACCTATACTATTTTGGGGGTTTCTAATTAGAAATATAGTATAAGGGGCCCCAAAACCCTATTCTAGTTATTCAGGCCCCTATATTACTTCTTTAGTTGACATGATTTGGGAGCGGGCCTTGCCGGGATGGGGACTGCCTGGGCTCGGTGGAAAAGCTCCGACTTCGGTGGGGTTAGCGAGCCCTGAATCCTTCAACTGCAAGATGATGGGGTTTCAGAATATTCCCCCCAAGCCCTCCCTAAACCCTAAACCCTCAACCCTAAACCCTAAACCCTAAACCCTCAACCCTCAACCCTCAACCCTCAACCCTGAACCCAAGCCCTCCCTAAAGCCTAAACCTTGTATTTGCTGCCAAAATCTGCGCATTTGTCTCGCCTACTTACTGCTTTCCCTTTGCTGAAATATACCCAAACGCAGGGGGTCGACTTTGATCCCCGACCCTAGTACTCTTATTGTTCATTATTTGTGTTGTTGTCGTTGTCGTCGTTGCTGCCGGTCTGTGCTGCGAACATCGTGTTGCAACGATACCCTATTGTAGCAAACGTGTGCCTACACATACACACAGATGCGAAAAATCGCGGGTGTAATAAAGCCTTGAAGCCGAAGTCTGCTTAAACCGCATACGTTAGTTTGCTAGCAACGCCCTAGAGCTTCGGCCTAAACTCTCATCGCCCCAACCCGAAAGTCCCGTCATGGCCTAAACCCTAAGCTCTAACGTTCAACTAATCCCCGAAACCTAAATTGCACCCCAAATCCTAAACTCCAATGAAGCACGAAACTCTAAACTCGAGTTGCACCCTAGTGCCTAAATTCCAATGGAACCCAAACCCTAAAGCGCAGGACAAGATCAAGGCTGGCACCTGGGATTTGACGCTCGTCTCGTGAGCCGCGTTGGGTTTAGGATCAGGCTTAACCTGGTTCATTGGATTGCTGAATACCTGCAGCATTCCTAGCTCTGTTTGACATGCTGTCACCATGCACATCATGAGTGGCATCATTATCATCATGATTCCTATTGTTGTTCTTATTATTGATGTTTTTATTAGTACTAGTATCATTCTTACTATGCCTATAGTATACGTGCTTATGACTGGGCTGAGTGAGACGCTGTGGAAGCCCTGGGCTGTCCTGCTCATTACCTGACCGGCCCATTCTTCTCAGAAAACCTCATGGTTGTAATGTACGTAGGAGAAACATTTATCCATCTTTGTCCATATATGTACTTGTATCCCCTAGGGGGCCCCGTAAATGTCCAGAGCCCAAAGCTCTATTTCAAGCGTTTAGGCCTCAATATTGCGCTTCTGCCCGGTGATCCACAGTGTCACTATCTCGACTGCTTGCTGCGCCCGGTCCCGTGCAGAGCTCGAAGAGCAAAACATCACCGCACATTGAACTGTATCCGTGGATGTTCATGTGTCGAGAATTAAATGTTCCGGGTCAAGTTACCTCAGCTCCCTTGACCCTAAACCCTGAGCCAACCCCGGGTTCTTTTGAAGGAAATACATTTAAGCTATCATAGGTAACTTAAATTATGTTCAGTAACAAGAATCCAGTAAACCCTAAGAGCTGCACGTTTTTGAACTCCTGCAGGCGCTCGCCGCGCTGGATCTCTAGCAGAGAAGCAGAGCTCCTAAACCCGGCGCCCTTGGTAAGGAATCCCGGGTATTTAGACGAAGCAAAGGGAGGATTTAGGGTAACCGGTAACTAGAGATATATCCCATATCAGGGGACTTATGACTCCATGTATAACTACCCCTGAACCTCCAAGTAGACGAAGCAAAGGGCGCCAGAAGAGCAAGAACCTGGGCTTCTGTTAGTCTAGGTCTCCCAGTCGTACCCTTTCGCAATTTGTTGTTTTGGGGTCTCCTTAGTGAAACTTGAAACCGAATAGTAGGAAAAGGGTAGCCTCAGTATTCACGGGCTTTCGGGGAACCGAGTAGTGGGATGAGCATTACATTACATATACAGCCCAGCTATTGTAGCATGAACACACGTAATACGATACTTATTCTCTATCCTTGTTGCGGCAAGTAACGTAACAAGATCCTTCGCCAAGACCCCCATAAGAGAACCTCCGGCAGACCCTTCCCTCTAAGGCCCCTTTCAGGCCGGTTTAGGGTTTAGAGTCCCTACACTCTAAACCCTAAACCCAAGCCCTAAACTCTAAACTTTAAGGGATTCTGTCTCTGCAGGCGGAAAAAGGCGTTCAAAACAAAAAAAAACTTTAAGGATTGCTGGCCTGGCCTCGCTTTTTCGGCTCTTAGGCTACCGGCATGGGATTTGCGGTAGCCCTTTAGCCAGCGCAGGGTTTGGTTACAAGGCGGTCTCGGTCTTTTCGGGGCTTAGGGCATAGAGCTAGGGCTTAGGGCTTAGGGTTCATTTAGGGCTTAGGGCTGAGGGTTCAAGCTTTAGGGTGGATGTACAGGTGTCGCGATAGGTGTTGAGCTCAAGATATCGTTGGCTCGGCTTTTGTGTGAAAGTCGCCAACCAAACCCTGCTGCGCAAGTGCATCCAAGCAAGACCAACCCAGCAACCCAAGGCCATGTGGGGTTTCGCATAACAGTTGTATTTGGAGCTCGAACACGTAAGCATCCAGCTATGTGAAGTCTAGATGAGGGTCCTTGATTTCCTGGAACTGCCTTATCCAGGGCTTGCCACGGAGCAGTTGCAGACCCCGGATCTGTGCAGCATACACCGGCCAGAGCTTTGAGGATTCCTGCTGACAAGACGATTGAACATACTTCAGAGGCCTTGTTAGGTTCAGATCCGCCAGCGCGGCTGCCATGAAGGCAATTATCCCAGCAGCAGAAGACGGGATCAATCCAGAGGCGGGCAACGCTTCGTAGGTTTGGGGCTTTAGGCTCTGGACTTGTGCGTGGTAATTACTGTCTGGCACCATGTTTCCATCCCCGGAGCAGCAGGTGCCTTTGATGTTTAGATGTTGCCCAGAGCTCGCTACAGCTACAGCGGCACAGCGGCAGCGGTAGCAGAAGCAGCACCAGCTGCATCATGCAAACACAGTTTCATATCCCCTACACCCTGGCGCTTTCATCGATGATATAAGTAACTACAAGATCCAACCGTTGGTTGCACTTGGCATTCAAAGAAAAGCAGCTGTGAGCTCACCATCCCGCCCCGGGGAGGTTCTAGATGACGATCTACATGCATGCATCTTTCTTGTGCTGCTAATTGGGATTTCCGGCGCCGGAAAACCTAAACCCTGAAACCTAACTTAACTTCCAAAACTCGATCAGACCCTACACCCGGCAGCCCTAATGCGTTTAGCATGGCGGTCTGAATGCATAGAAACAGAATCACCGTCTGGTGCCTGTAGTATACTATACAGTAGTATACAGTATACCCCAAACATCCCCAAACCCTAGTCTGTCTGGTTCTTAGTAGGGAATGGGGGAATGGATCCCTCTAGTAGCCGCTATGTTATCCCCAACAGTAGTCCCCAATATCGCCAATATCCATTCCCCCATTCCCTACGAAGCACCAGACAGACGTCGGTATCAGTTATGGGAACTATGGTATATGGGTAGTTGTCGAAATTATGGTCCCTTTTTTGGGTCCCTATTATAATACGGCACCTATTATTTAGGGTACCCAAAAAGGGACCCTAATATTGACAACCACCCATATTCCTTATTAAAATGCAGGATTTATATCCCCACACCCTAGTTTCGTTGTCTGTGTCATTGTTAAAGCCTTAAGCCCTTCAGCCGGTACCGACACCGCAGAGATTCCTGAGAGGATTCCCTATAGAAACACCCAAATCAGGGCCTTTGCCGAGAGAGCCCAATACCACTTGATGTACTTAAGGAGTATTACTGGTAGTGTACCTTAGACTATAGGGGGCTTGATGTTGAGATTTGGGGTATATTCCTGAATTTAAGGCGTCTTGGAGTACTACTTTACCTTAATTAGATTATAGGGAGCCTCATGTTGAGATTTACGGTATATTCCTGCGTTATAAGGCTATTGGTCTCTGGTGCCCCTTTTTACGCCAGGCCGAGGTGTGTTTCACGTCGACCTCAGTTCTAACCTCCACTTCCGGCCGACGGCGACGACCTCCGACGTTGCCAACCTCCTTTATTTGGCCGCCGGCAAGTGCTGCTCGAACCTCGGTCGTTGCGTGAAGGAGCTGGGGAGCGTTATCTAAGGCTTCCTACGTTTTTTTTCTGTAGTACGGGCTGCAGAAGGTTCTATGTTCAGGGTTTTGCAGGGAGTTTCGGGCTTGGTGCTTTGCAGTAGGGGTTTATAGGGGATTAGAGGTCCTTAGGGGATTAGAGGTCCTTTGTGGCGATTTAGAGCGGGGTCCTAACTTGGGGGACGAGCTTCTTCCCATGTCTCCACATGGAAGCATCGCCAGCATGAATAGAAGGTACTATAATCTATTTTACTCTACTTTCATATACTGTGTATATACTACAAACAGACTGTAATATACTTTGATATACAGCAATATACGAAACAGATTACAGTATGGGGTTTAGGGGACACCCCATTGGAGTCGAGCCACTCCCTCGGTTCCAATGCCCAGGCTCGCAAAGACTCGAGCAAGCAAGGGGGCAGCGCAGGCCCTGATGGGAGCACACAAGGGACACCCTTAACCCTTATATAACTCAAGGTATATTTCTTGTAGAGCCTTGTTTAGAGTCCGCAAGAGACTCGAGTCCACCAGACTCATAACCAAAATCAGAGCAGTAGTAGACCCTATAGACTCTATAACCTCTACTAAAACCACTGATACAAACGGCCAGAATTGCAGCCAGTGTCATCAGTAAGTAATAAAACCCAAGCTTTGCCCCCAGCCAATATGGATCCTACTATTTACGGTGCTATGTTTATCAGGTCCCCTATTTTCGGAAACTCCCAAATCTAGCAACATCAGCAATATCAGCAGCAGCAGAGCTACTCTCGTAGACATCGCGGCATATCGCCGCCAAGTGGCGCTGGCAGTCCGATGCGAGGGGAAGGTACCGTAGCTACAAATGTCGGAAATAGTAGCCGCAAGCCCAGCGACACTTGCAACAGCACAAGACAGTATAGAGACCAATGACAGATAGTGGCAGCAACGAGAGCAACAACGAACCCTGGCTTAACACATACCAGAAACGCACCTGCATTGGTAGTAGCGAAAGCTTATGATTACCGAAGGGTGACAGTACCGGCAGCAACAGTAAGCAACAACGTAGCTACTGCTACCATGTATCACGCAAGCTACATGAGCCGCAGTCATGCTCGACTGCTGGACATAGTCCACCATTTATGGTTTCTTTCATCCCCAAATCCAAACACATTCTCCTATGTGTAATTCCTTTGCAGGGTCCTGGGGAGACGCCAAAGGCGAGGCCAGACGTCCCGGCGCCGTAGCGTGGTTTCTGGGCCGGATGTTGATGCAGTTCAGCTCGAGGGGTTCTTGAGGGGGATTTGCAGGGCTCATAGGGTTCGACGGGTTGAAGCAGGGTTGGTTAGGTTCTGTGCTTCAGACGCGGTACGCCACGCAGCAGGATGAAGAGGAGGGTACAAACCTTCCTAGTGTAGGGCCCTTAACAATTATAATAGTGCTTGGGGCTATATTATACTGTTGTAATAAGGCCTCCAACACCCTATTGAAAAATATTCAGCCCGCAATTAAGGCCCCTATATTGGCCCTAGTCAGAACCTTACGAAGCCTTCCTCCACTGTTGCACGACCTGCTCCAAACTCTGTCGGCAGCAAAATCAAAACACCCCGAAACCCTAAACTCGGAGACCGAACATACCTTGCCTGACCCCGAGAGCCAAGCCAAGAAGCAACAGCAATACGGGAGCCCCAATGATCAGAATAGGGTTTTGGGTGTGCTGTGCTTGCTATAACAGTTTTTGTATTAGGGAACCCTAGGTAATTTAGTACTGGTAATCGCTTAGGCCCATATATTAGGCTCCGAACCCCTGGCGAATCTGAGGCTAGCCTCCACCCGGTCCGCGACGCCTGTGCTTCCGCAGCATTCGAGACACAGAGACCAATACCGGAATATACCTTAAATTATTGGGTGGGGGCTTCATATGGAGATTTGGGTATTTTTCTTAATGAAAGGGTGTTGGGCCCTCCTGCAACCTCCAAATGCCTTTAAACCTTACTCTTGTGTCTCCTAAACCCTCATAGAAACCACCCAAAACCCCCAAATAAGGCCATGGAGTACCATACTTGAATACTTTTTTTGTTACCTGTTCCTTGAAGGAACCCATGAAGTCTAAACTTTTTTCTCCTTGGTTACTTCAAAGTCCAGATTATAATTACTATTACTACCATTCTTCCATTCCCTACTAACCAAAGGTAGGCTTTAGAGGTACCGGCGGGTTCCATAGGTACTATAGGGTTTTGGCTTTAGGTTTATTTAAGTTTAAGATTTAGGGTTTGGGGTTTGGGGTTTAGGGTTTGGGGTTTAGGGTTTAGGGTTTAGGCCCAAGCCCCAGACCAAAGATCCCCCATCCCAAGCCCTGAGCTTGAAGCCCAAAACCTTAAAGCCCGAAACCCCAAAACCCTAAGCCCGAAACCCTAAATCCTAGCCTCCTAAAGCCCTGAACCCTAAGCTCCTAGGCCCTAAACCCCTCGGTCCCCCAGGAACGAACACCCCAAACCATAAGCCAGAAAAACCCCTGAACCCCAAAGTTTCAAACCCCCCAAAACCCTCAACCCCTAAAATCCGGAAAACCGTAGAGCCCTAAACCCCTAACACCCTAAATCCCTAAAACGCCTAAAACCCTAAACCCCTGAAAGTATAGAAACCCCTCTAAACCCCAAACCAAAACTCTCTCCGCCGAACCCTAAACCCTAAACCCTAGGCCCTAAACCCTAAAGACCCTAAACCCCAAACCCTAAACCCTAAAGCCCTAAATTCCCAACTGTCTCTCCGCACCCGAGGCCTTTCTCCAGAGCCAGCCGCCCGCAGAGGGCAGCCGATCCTTCAACTTCATCATCACCAGAGCTCTGCCCTGGTGTTCAGTTAGGGTTTAGGGTTTCGGGTTTGGTGTTTTGGGTTTAGGGTTTGGGGTTTAGGGTTTAGGGTTTGGGGTTTAGGGTTTGGGGTTTAGGGTTTAGGGATTATGGTTTAGGGATTAGGGTTTGCTCAGGGTTTAGGGTTTCGGATTATGATAGCCAGAGCAAAGCCCTGGCTTTCAGTTAAGAGGGGCTTTAATAATTACCTATACTATTGCGGGGTTCCTTATTATAAATATAGTATAATGGGCCCAAAACCCTATTCTAATTTTTAAGGTTTCGGATTTTGATAGGGCTGCTATAGGGGTTACTATGAGCGTCTTTTCAGAGCTCTTCGTTAGTACTGGTAGTGTTGTCGTCGTGGTAGTGGTACTGTAGTGTAGTGGTAGTAGTAGCAGCAGCAGCAAGAAGAAGAAGTAGTAGAAGTAGAAGTAGAAGTAGAAGTAGAAGCAGAAGCAGAAGCACAGGTAAAATAGTAGTAGTAGTAGTAGTAGTAGTAGTAGTAGTAGTAGTAGTAGTAGTAGTAGTAGTAGTAGTAGTAGTAGTAGTAGTAGTAGTATGAGTAGTATGAGTAGTATGAGTAGTATCAGTAGTAGTAGTAGTAGAAGTAGTAGTAGCAGAAGTAGTTAGCAGTGGTAGGAGCAGTAGCAGCAGCAACAGCAGTGGTTGTGTTAGTGTTATGATTGTTATCATCAGGTTGCTATAAGAGCTACTACAAGGCTTACTACAAGGGTTCTATAGGGGTTGCAAGGGTTTGGGTTTTAGGTGCCTGCAGAGCTTTTCATTGATTTGTTTTATTACGTTAGTTGGTCTTGTTACTATTATGGCTATTGTTTTTGTTGTAACATTCTGTGACTATTACTGCTATTGCTATCATTATTTTCGTTCTTTGCTTATATAGAGTTATGGCTATCATTGTTGTCACGATTTTTGTTATGTATCTTTTCATTGTTATTTTCTGTATCATGTTTACAAAATCCCGTTTAAAGTGTAAGGGTAAGGGTCTTGGGGTTTCGGGCTTTGGCATGGGGTTGAGAGTTTCGGGGCTTCCAGATGGGGCTTAGAGTTGCCGGTAGGTGCGGGGTTTAGTGTTTGGGGGACACTCCCTTAAACCGAGGGCTGTAGAGTGTTGTGTTTGAACAGTGCATGCATCACCAGATGCAGGCCGTTGGCAGGAGAAAAGGTCATTGCATTAAAACAAAAACCCTAAACCCTAAACCCTTAAACCCTTAAACCCTTAAACCCTAAACCCCTAAACCCCTAAACCTTAAACCTCAAACACTAAACAAAAGCTTGAGCTCGCCCAGGCGATCCGGCGGCTTCAGTGGCAGATGCCGCCGCTGGTGCAGTTATCCCTTTGTCGGCGCACGACATCCACACTTCTCCCTCCGGTGGGGGGGGGGAGGGGGGAGGTTAGGGAGGGTTCAGAATGGCGTTGTCATAGGTTGTAAGGACGCCATATTGCTGCTTCCCCCTCTACCACTACTGCTGCCACTTCTGCTCCTGCTTGCTACTGGTGTTGTCGCCTGGTCCTCCTCCTTGCCCTCCTCCTGCTCTTACTACTACTACTACTACGACTACCACTACTACTACTACGACGACGACTACTACTCCTACTCCTACTCCTACTCCTACTCCTGCTGCTGCTGCTACTACTACTACGGCCACTACTGCTACTACTTGTTCTACTACTACTACTACTACTGCTACTGCTACTGCTACTGCTACTGCTACTGCTACCAGGACTGCTACTACCACGACGACGACTACCACTACCACCACCGCCCTCGCCACCACCGACACCGGCGCGGCCACCGCCGCCATCGCCGTCACCACCACCACCACCGCCGCCGGCCATTTCGCTAGTTTTACAGCGACGCTTACCATACAGCTGCAGAGAACCAATGTGATGCCAATACCAACCACCTTATCCGGTCCGGAACCCCAAAAGCTGAAAGTCTGAAACATTCTCAACATATCCCACATCCCGATCCTGAAGCCTCTAAACCCAAGACCCGCGCATCTTCAAGACCATAACGTCAAGCAGACATCTCGTAAATCCCGTCCCCCCTGCCGGGCCTGGCCCACTGCATGCCTTGCAAAGCTCTCAGGAGCTTGATGGGGAGGCCCTGCCGAACCTACCATGAATCCTAGTGTAATTAACATTGCCCGAAGGTGCTCTTCCTCGCCATGTGCGCTGTGATCGAGAGGCAGCTGCGAAACCCGGAACCCCGTGCACTTCATAGACCCTACGCCCTGGAGCCCTGGGCCCTAGACGTTTTGAACCTTCGGCCCCATACCTACTCATACTTGGGAGTCTCCGCAAATAGGGGACCCTAATATAGTACCCTAAATAGTAGGATCCTTATTATAAGGACCCCAAAATAAGGTACCCCGAATTTTCGGAAACTCCCACTTAAAGCTCCTCAAGCTTCAAGCCTTTTTACCCGGAGCCCTAGTCCCTGAAGCTGTGGAGGCCCAAGCGTTCAAACCCCAAGCGGGAAAGCTTAAAACGCAAACTTCAGAGCACTTAGAGCTGCACTGAAAATGAACGTGCACAGCCCACAGGAAACCTTTGCTACACCCAAAGAGTGGTTTAACTGACAGATATGAGCAAAGAACACCGGAAGGCTACCGCCCGGTGGAGCATTTTCTCGCGCCGGACCTCGCACGAGCCGAAGAAGGCCCGGTTTTAGGATTTAAAGTTTGCGTATCGGGGTTCAGGGCCTTTAGTTCAGGGTTTAGGATTTGATTTAGTTCTGGTTGAGGTTTCAGAGTTCGAAAGCGTGTGATTTTGATTTTTCCACTGCTGTGTGTCATCACTGGTAATGATGGTGATGTGGTCATCATCTTCCTAATTATTATCATCAACAGCAGCAGCAGCGTCCCGATAAACGACACCATCACCTTGACAATCATCGGCACTTGTAAGTAGTGCCAGGTTTGCAGAGTCACTGTGCTTCCTACTCTTGTTTTGCTAGGTATCGATGATGGTGATGATTGTTCCGGCGATGCGGTCACTGATGATGATCCTCATCATCATCGCCGTAGTGACGACCTTCATTATGGTAATTGTTATTACTCTCACTGTCTCTAAATTTGTCCTTTAGGGTTCGGGTTCCTTGTTAGTTATTATACTTGCAGCATAATGGACCCCGGAACCGTATTCTAATTGTTCAGGCCCCTATATTACCATGGCTAAGCTCATGGTTTTCCGGCAACAAATCGCTCTGCAGGATGTACGGGGTTTACCCTGCTTCATTGCGAGGTAAAGCCTTAGGGCAAGGCGGAGTACCCCGATTTCTAGACGAGTAGTTGGGCGATGCTAACAATCCTACATATAGTCTCCATTGCAGCTCGTTTTCTTGGTTGACCAAATGTATAGTATAGGATCCTAACCAAAAAATTGGTTAACCCCAAAAGGAACTGCAACAGAGACTCTAGGTAGTCTTACTAATATTTTGGCGGTTCCTTATTATATTATTTATGATTTAATATACCCCAAAACCCTATTCCAATTACTAAGGCCTGTAGATCCCTTATAGACCCCTTCTAAAGGAACCCTTTACGGGAACCCTATTCTAATCACTCAGGCCCCTACATTAGTCCGAAATGAACACCGAAGCTCCTGAGCGCTCAGGCAAAAATCAGCGTTACCGGCCGGCGGATGAACCCCCTCCCACTGCGTGCACCCGCCACGCTGGAGGACGACCGGTAGATTTGTTGAGCGGGTCTAGCAGGATCATTGCAGTAATGAGAAAAGAAGTGAAAGCAAAACACACTTCATACAATAGAAAGCAGCGCTCGAGGGAGGTGTTTTGCGGCACGTTCTGTAAAAGTACACCAGTGGGGTCAAAGTCTGTAAATGACAAAATCTACAACAAAAAATTAGAAGTGCGGGTGAGACTAGGATTTCCCGAAGCAGTGTGGTAGGATTATGGGGATCTTATTTTCGGGACAGACTACATAATAAGTATGTTGGCTCTCCCCCACAGTACTACTTTTTAAATGACGCTCTTTCGGCTTTAAAATCGCTGGAAGTCTCAACGTTGTGGATTCGACTCCTCGCAGATTCTCTTTCCTTTTTGTGGAGTGAGTCGTGGCAGTGGCATCAGTGGAACAGTTTTCGAGGTGCAGGTGTGAAAAAGGAGCTACCTAGTAGGCAGAGCAGGTAACCTTTAACCTTTTTGTGGTACCATCATCCCTATACTGTCCCAATATGTCCCAATGTACTCCCAAAGGTCGACCGTTAAGTCTCCAGGATACTGGACAAGTAGGGCTAGCTGCAGCTAGCTAAACTCCGTAAGCCAGTCCCTGCCAAGGCTAACCAAACCCTGAAAACGTCGGGTTGACAATTTTTCAGAGCGCTTTTTCAGAATCCCTGCACCTGGTTCAAGACACCCTGTCGGCCCTAAAGACCACAGTGCGGAAACGAGCGTCACTTCGAGAAACGAGAGTGCGCGTTCGGCTGGGCTCCGGGAAGTGTTATTCCGATTCGCGACAGACGAAATCGGAAGCAAGCCGAGTTCAGGCGACGCTTCCCTTCTGTTTGCGGTTAGGGCTAGGGTTTATGCATTTGGGCATTTTTTCAACCCACCCCTCGTTAGGAACCTCGAAGTAGAAAAAAAGCTAGCCGCGAGGACCACTGCCAGGCCGAGGAGCGATCCGATTCGCCTTCCACGGCGGCGCCGCTGAGCAGCATGAGAGTAGGACGAAGAGCAAGAGCAGGAGCAAGAGCACGAGCAGGAGGAAGAGCAGTGTGGTTGTGGTTGTTGTTGTTGTTGTTGTTGGTGGTGGTGTTGGTGTTGGTGTTGGTGTTGGTGTTGGTGTTGTTGTTGTTGTTGTTGTTGGTGCTGTTGGTGTTGATGGTGTTGGGGTTGGGGTTGGGGGTTGGGGGTTGGGGTTGGGGTCGTGGTTGTTGTTGGCGTTGTTGGCATTGCTGGCGTTGTTGGCTTTGGTGTTGTTGTCGTTGCTGTTGCCGTTGCTGGTGCTGGTGCTGTTGCTGTTGCTGTTGGTGTTGGTGTTGTGGTTGTGGTGGTTGTTGTTGTGGTTATTGTTGGTGTTGTCCTTGTCGTTGTGGTTGTTGTTGGTGTTGTGGTTGTGGTTGTGGTTGTGGTTGTTGTTGTTGTTGGCAGCACGTGCGTCTGCCACCGTGTGGGGTGGTGCGATTTCTTGGCTGGCATGTGCTGAAACTCGAGTTTTGGCACTTTGGCCCTTGGACAAAAAATTTGGGTTTTTGTTTTCGCATCGGTATTTGCGGTATTTTCTACAAA
>BGNK01001319.1:0-76400 GCA_003297005.1 Symbiodinium sp. clade A Y106 | reverse complement strand
CAAAACTTCCTGTTGTTGACGAATACCTCGCAAATTACAAACATTCCTGGACTTGGAGCAAAAAAACCTCCCGAAAATAAACGACACACCCCGCGCGGCGGCAGACGCACGTGCTACCTGGTTGTGGTTGTTGCTTGCTTGTTTGCTTGCTTGCTTGCTTGCTTGCGTTGCTGTTGTTGTAGTTGTTGCTGTTGTTGCTGTCGGCGTCCTGCCTTGCTTCTTGATGTTCTGTAGCAATTGTTCATAGAGGAAGACCGGCGCGTTGGCAAGTTTTTGGCCATGCTTAACGGGATGGCACAAGCCCTGAGGCCCTGAGGCAGCTCCAGTGGGTTTTCGGGCGTCGTCTGTTTTAGATGGTATGATGTAACTTGTTTAATCAAGCATACTTGGAGTTACCAGGCCTAACTAATCGATTCGGAGTATGCCACGGTTATGCAGCACATTCTACGAGTAGTACTTGAAACAAGGTAAAGGTATCTAGAATCTAGAGTTTCAGTTCTCCTTACAAACGAGCCATCCATTCTTGCACTCTTGCCCTCCTCGGGTTGATCCGGTCGTGCATGACAGACCTTCATACTTGTGCAACAGCTGAGGTCTTCAGAAGTCTCAGGACCTGATCTGCAGCATGTGGTTTAGAAGCCGGAGTAATTACCAACACTGGTCCCTTCGGTTCTTGTTGCAGTAAATGTAGTACAGCAATTATATACATATATATATATGTGTATATCTATATATATATATATATTTTTTTTCTACCGATACCTCAAGCTGTTCCAAAGTGTCGAAGGCCCTGTAGCAGCAGTAGGGTCAACCCTAACCCCTAAACCCTAAACCGTAAACCTAAACCCTAAACCTAAACCCTAAACCTAAACCCTAAACCCTGAACCTACACCCTAAACCCAACAGTAGGGTCCATCCCGGCGCTCTAAATCCGTGGAGTTCGCGCAGGAGCTGCACGAGACGGCCCCCGAGACGGGATGCAGGAGAGGGGATCTGCCAAAGGGGACCCCATTAACGAATCCTGTAGTGCCCCTAAAGCAAGCCAAGACAACAGAGATTCTTACATCTCATGCAAACTCGATCTGTTGAAATGTGCATTTGCACACCGAAGAGTTGGATTGAACCCACCGCTTCGGCGAAACCTGGCGGAAAGACGTGATGGCACAGATCCAGCCATAGCTCCAGCAAGTCATGTAGGGGCCGTAATAATTAGAATAGGGTTTTGGGTGCCTTTATAGTATAGTTGTAATAATCAACCCTAAGGAATAATATTGGTAATGATTTACACTCTCACCTGCGCGAAGGGACCGGCAAAGAGCGACGTGCCGGCTGCGTTGGTCGAGCCGCACATGTGTACTAGACTTCATAGGAGGTAGGATTGCTTCAGGCAGAGCTTGTTTTAGGTCTCCTAGTCGTGCCCTTGTGTTTTGGAGTCTCCTCATTAAATCCGAATAATTGGAAGGGGTCAGCTGTCCTGGATACAGCGGTCGCCGCATGTTGACCTCGGTACGATGAGGTCCTGACTTCCCTATCAACCGTAGACCCCAAGCGAGGGTCCGGGGGGTCGCCCCCCGTAAAGAAGCCTCCCCCCAAACAAGAAAGCCCTAAATTACTAAAGCCCTAAAACCCTATACTAAACCCTAAACCCTAAACCCTAAACCCAATATAACCCTAAAACCCTTTCTGCAATCAGGACCGCCCGAAGGCAAAAGCAGCTCCCCGCGGGCTGTCTCAAAGCAGGCGCTGGGGCGGACGCCGAAGAATCAGAGCAAGAGCGCGAGGGTTTGGGTAGTCAGGAAGTTTGAGGGCTTACCCAGAGCCTCCAAAACCCCTTAATTAAAGAATATACCTTAAATTATAATAGGATCCCTAGTATGATTTAAGGTATATTCCTTAATTAAGGGGTTTTGGAGGCTCTGGGTATAAGGTTTGAGGTTTAGGGGCTTCGGATGTAGAGTTTGGAAGTTTGAGCATTGAGGTTGAGGCGTTGGGGGGGTCGACGTGTTCAAGGCTTTAGGATCTGGGGTTTAGAGCTGAGGTGTTAGGCGCGCTCCTTGTAACTCCCTACACCCATGCCCGGGAAAGGGCCCGTAACGAAAACAGAAAACCCCTCAACCCCTAAACCATCCTAAACCCTAAAAACCCCTCAAACCCTGAAGCCCTAAGCCCCTATCATGGAAACATGAGTCCGCCTTATAAATCCCTGTGCAAAGAAGCCCCAAGCCCTAAACCCCTTAATCTTCTGACAGCGCTGGCAGAAGGGAGGGAAAAGGGGCGATAAAAACATACAAAAAACACCCTAAACCCTCAACCCTAAACCCTAAACCCAAAACCCTACCGCTTCAGGCGGAATTCCCGACCCCGGTCCGGAAGTACCAAGGCGAGGCAAGGGAGTTTCAGGATTGGAGGCCTTTAGACTTACCTTTGGTTAGTAGGGAATGGGGGAATGGGGTACAATTATAACTACTATTACTACCATTCTTCCTATAGATCCCTTTTAATGAACCCTATAGACCCCTATTTAAAGGAACCCTAAATATCCCCTATTACTACCATTCTTCCATTCCCTACTAAACAAAGGTAGGCTTTAGAGGTACCGGCGGGTTCCATGGGTACTATAGGGTTTTGGCTTTGGGTTTAAGTTTAAGATTTAGGCTCTGGGCTTAGGGTTGGGGGTTTACAGGGTTCAGAGTTTCGTCTCTTAGGCTTCGGAGCAGCAAGGCAAGGGGGGATGAAGTTTATTTGGGTGGTTGTCAAAATTATGGTCCCTTTGTGAGTCCCTGATATAGTACGGCACCTAATATTTAGGGTACCCAAGAAGGGACCAGAATCTTGACAACCACCCATTTAGGTTTAAGCACCGCAAAGGTTCAGAGAGTTGGGCTGGGCTTCCAGCGCAAGATTTTTTGACAGTTTTGGTTCCGGGTGTAGGGTTTCGGTCAGTAGAGGTAGAGTTTCCTTGGAGTGTAAGTACCAAGTTTTCGACTCTCACCGAGCAAACGGTACTCGGTGTGTGCATTTTGGATTCAGTCGGAACTTATCGACGGGGGCTGGATATTCTGATTGAAGGTTTCCTTAATTGCAGACTGCATAGAATGGCATAGAACCCGTAAAGACCTATGCAACCTCATAAACTCCTTGCAGAGCACCTTGTGTATTCCTCTATTAGGGGTCGGGTCACAAGCTCAACGGTGAGACCCCTGCTTCCTCCGAGAAGGCACTCGGGTAAATCTTTTGACTACTTTGTGGGCTCCCTTGGGGTCGTGTCGCGCATCCGTGAAACGAAGTGACTGTAGAGCCGACCCGCCGCAGGTCAAGCGAGGTGGCAGCCGCGAGAACCTGTTGAGCTTGACTGGGGCCACGTGCTCAGAGACGTGACAGTCGTCGTCGTAGTAGTGGTACCTTAACCTACCGATATTTTCCATATTAGGGTTTATCCTAAGAACCACAAAAAAAGTTTGGCTTGGTAGTTTAAGGTAGTGGTAGTGGTGGTGCTTTTCAGAAGTAGCTGGAGCCACGCGCGGAGCCCGGTTCTGGAGTACCATACTTGAATGCTTTTTTTTGTTACCTGTTCCTTGAAGGAGCCATTATGAAATAAGAGTCTATACTTTTTCTCCCTGGTTACTTCAAAGTCCGGGGAGACTGAAGATGTCAGGATTCCCAATGCTTTCGAGGCACCATCTTCGGATCAGGGCATAGGGCTCCCAAATTTCAAGACGAATGTAGGAACCTGATTAAGACACCCTGGGCCTATAATAACCCCCAGAAGTAGTAGGATTCATATGAGGCACCCTAATAAAAGCCCAAGGTGTCTTAATCAGGTTCCTACAAAATTTTGGAGCAACTTTGGCGTTCCTAATCATATGTATAGAACAATACACCCCCCAAACCCCAGTCCAATTATTAAGGCACCTCGACGTAAGTAGTGATAAGAATTGCTAGTCATCCTCAAACTACAAACCCCAAGCCCAAAGCACCAAAGCCCTAAAGTCGAATCTTGGAGTTGAGAATTGCAGGGCCCCCCTTAAGCCGAAGAGCAAGACTATGTCCTCGAAGTTACAGTCTCGGCTGTTGAGTTTCAGAACACGAGAAGCCAAAGTCCCTGTAGCCTGAGCGCCCGACACCCGAAGCACCTTAAACCCTTGCCTAGAGGCCTTTTGCCTAATCCAACCCTGATGGAACCCTATCCCTAAACCCGAAACGCTTAAACCCATGGCGCGTCGCATGACTCGAGCCAATCCCGAAGAAACGCCTAAACCCTAACCCCTGCAGAACCCTGATAGAACCCTTTGGAAGCCTTCTCTCGCACTGAGGAGGTCGGCAGACGACCCCGGTCTGGCAGCTGCAACAAGGCTTCGGTGAGATGCGGATACAGGGCTTGGGGTATAGGGTTAGGGTTTAGGGCTTAGGGTTTAGGATTTAGGGTTAGGGTTTAGGGGTTCAGGGCTTAGGGTATAGGGTCTAGAGTTTGCTTTTTTCTTCGCGAGGCTGAGAGTTCAAATCGAACGGGCCTGATGCACTACAAGTTCCAGTGAAACAAAAAGAGAGGGCAGGGAAGGGGGTTTATACGGCTTTATGATGGTTAAGATAAAATACCCCTCAATGAAGTAACATACCTTTCATAAATGATAGTAGGATCTCTAGTATGATTTCGGGTATGTTCCTTAATCAAGGGTTTTGGGAGTCTCTGGGTGTAGGGTTTGGGGTATAGGGTCTAGTGTCTGGGGTTTAGGGTTTATAAGGGTTAAGGGAAGGGAATGTGAAGGGTGTACAGGGCAAACAAGGGATTGCAAGGGTTTCTAAGGGGTTAAATGGGTATAAGGATTTACACGGTCTGCAAGGGTGCAGGGTCGAGGATGTCTAGGATTTGAAGGTTTGGATGTTGAGGGTTACGAGTTTTAGGTCTGCATTTAGCCGCTTACAGCGTTATCCGCAGCTCAACTCCACCATGAAGTCTCCAGGATCCATCAACCCTGCACCCTATAAACGCTAAACCCGACACCCTAAATGCGAGCTCCAATGACCCCGATGCCCAGGCGCTCCTTAGCAGTGTCGAGGCTTGCAATCTACAGTTTAGATCCCGAGCCAGGACACCAAACCCCAAGCCCTTAAACTCAGAGCCCTCAACGTTAAAGCGTAAGACCCTTTATAATTCTATAATCCCTCATCCCGAAAATATCGAATCCATCAACCCGTAATAACCAATTGTTGGACCCTAGTTCCTACATCGCTCGTTGACATCTCCGAACCCCTAAACGCCCAAGCCCTAAACCCCGAAGCCCAAAGCCCCTAAACCAAAAACGGTGCCAGGTCAAGCGGTGCGGCAGCCGGGAGAATTTCTCGGCCTCTGTCACGGTGGGCCTTCCCTTTGATTCGGGTTTAGGTAGGGTTTGGGGTGTTTACAGGGTTTGGGCGTCAAGAGAACTCTTAGGGTTTTGTTGGGGATTTACTTTCTCGATAGTCTACGGGAGCTGTCACCTGTCTTCGATGTGGTTATTGAGTTTGCTGTTTACTGCCAGCCTGCATATTTTAGCTGGCCATCTGCGGCTCCCTCGTTTATGTCTTTGTGGGCCCCGGTCTCTCTGTTTTCTGTGTCTCTCTGTCTCTCTCTCTCTCCCTCTCTCTCTCCCTAAACCCTAAGCCCAAACCCGAGACCGCCACTCGACTTGCAGAACCAGCGCATGGGCTGCAGCCATTTGGCAGCTGCACTTGTCCCATGGCCCCGGGATTTTGAGTCGTCCGTGGCAGGAACATGATGCAGCTGGGCTGTTTTGGCAGAGCAGGGCTTCGGAAGCGAAGAACTAAGAACCATATTTAATATTCGTAGCAGCTGACACGTAATACGCGAAAGCAAAAGTAGTGATCATAGTTGTTTTTCTTCGTCTTATAATCATGGTCTGTTATACTTATTATCATCATTGATGTACATATTTTCTATATGAGCGACAGGCGTTTCTCTCTGAAGAGCTAGACTGTCTGTGGGGGGATTCGCAGAAGATCGTTGCAGGTAAGAGCTCCGCTTCTGTGGGCTGCGATAATGTGTATGCTGAAGGGTCGATATTGAGTTTTTATGGGCCGCGATAACGCGAAGTACCAAAAACGATAAGGCTATCGCTTGCTGCTTTCCAGTGGCAAAATACAACGAATAAACGCGCTCTACTTAAGCCCATGTTTCCAGCATTTTCACTTTCATCTTCAGCTTGGGAAGTCCAAAGAACGCTTTGCAGGCGCTTGCTTTCATGGGAGGGCTAGCGTCGCAAAGGGGTTCAGAAGACGGAGCCCTGGTTTTCAGGTTTTGGCGGGGTGTCCACACTGTGTCGAAAACGATAACGTAACGATAACGAGTTTGCAGCAAAAAGTAGGCTTGGCAGTCCATTGCCCAAAATGCTTAGAGATCCCGGGCCTTGAAGCCTTTTTTGCCGAGAAACTTTGTTGGAAAGTGGCTTACAGCGTGCGTCTTCAAAACGGCCCAACCTACAAAATCCTTTCTCCTCCGAAATGCGGTCCAAACCTGCAACTTATGGTTTGTAGCAGACTACCAAGGGAAGCCTCTGCCCCAGTCCCGGACCGTTAAAGAATCATTTGTTGTGAAATGCACTTTCACAAAAAATGCAGTTCAGCCTGACTGGCCAGCGATAACGTGAAATATCCAAATTAACCAATGTTGCTAAGCCGCGGAAGTAGTCTTCAGCTTTGCGGGCGCTCATATATATATATATATATATATGTAGATAGGTAGGCAGGTAATTAGGCATGTGTATATATGTATGAATGTATGCTTGTATGCGTGTATGCATGTGTGCATGCGTGCATGTATGTATGAATGAATGCATGCATGCATGCATGCATGCATGCATGTATGTACATGTGCATGTATGTAACTATGTATGTTTGTATGTATATATGTACGCATATATGTACGCATATATATATATAGATAGGTACATACGTGTATATAATATCAGCCAGGGCCCCGGAAACGCAAAGCTCCAAGCATTTCAATCCTGAGCCTTTCATGCACCCAGAGAACCCAATACCCCTCAATTAAGGAATATACCTTAAATTATAGAGGCCTTAATATTATGATTTAAGGTATATTCCTTAATTAAGGGGTATTGGGATCTCTGGGCAGCTCAAGGCACCTTAGATCGCGCCTCCAGCGGGGGGCGCCGTGGTCGGCGCTTCGTACCACGCCGCTTCGCCGGATCGCGGGTTTCTGGTCCTCCAAGTAATATAGGGGCCTTATTAATTAGAATATAGGGTTCCCTTAAAGGCTTTCTTTAAGGGGGTCTATAAGGGATACTAAGAGGGTTGTATGATATAGGAGCCTTAATAATTGCCAATACTATTTTGAGGGTTCCTGATTATAAGCAAAGTAAAGTGGACCGCAAAACCCTTTTCTAATTATTAAGGCCCGTATATTGGAATTTCGGGCACCAAGACGAAGGCCGCATCGTCATGCTTCGAACAGGCTCGAAAGCTTTCTACAGTGGCCGTGTGCACTTGTGTGTAACATGGGAGTTGCAACTTGTGTGTAACATGGGAGTTTGCGAAAATTTGGGGTACCTTATTTTGAGGTCCTTATGACAAGTATCCAACTATGTAGGTGCCATATTAGGGTCCCCTATTTTCGGAAATGCCTCCATCGAAATCCCTTCAGAATCATGGCACGTAACCTTAGCTCTTCAAGCCCCCTGCCTGTCAGCCACAGGTGGAGGAACCTCAACACAGGCATCCTCAAGGAAGGCGACAATGAGAAACGTGTTAGCCACTCGGGTGCAATCGGGAGTGTCCAAGCAAGGACTACGAGCAACAGCTGCTCACGCCCTGTGTTAATATAGGGACCTTAAGAATTGCCTATATTATTCTGGGAGTTTCTTATTATAATTATAGTATAACCGGCCCCCTAAACCCTATTCTAACTAATGAGGCCCCTACAATAGGTTCTGGCTGTTCCTATCAGATCTTCTTGTTGGACTTAATTGGAAGTATACTTGCTACATGGAACTCTTCACTTCGAAACCGCTTGTTATTCCGTAGGGTCCTACTTGGAGTTTCATGGGCAGTTGTAAGTAGAGGTATAAGTCCCGTAATAAGGGCTATAATTAGAGTTGCCCTACTTGTAACTCCACTTCTACTACCCATGAACCTCCACGTAGATCTTTCACCATCTCAGCGCTGTCGTGAGGCATGGTGCCATCCGTGGCTGAGAAGCTCATCGGAAAGGCCAGGCTCACAGTCCCACACCCCTTAAAATAGGGGCCTTAATAAATACCTATACTATTTTGGGGGTTTCCTTATTATATTTATAGTATAGTGGGCCCCAAAAGCCGATTCTAAATCTTTACTAAAGGATGTCTCTGGGCCATAATAGCCCCAACCTGTTTTCTCGTCGTCCATCCCTGGAAAGAGACTGAACACTCAACCTTGTAACCGTGAGCCCCCCAAACCATGCGCACAAAATGCTCAAACTCAGAACAGTTGGAAGGAAACCCTGAATCCTTACCTTACCTTAAATGTTAAATGACCGAAGCCTATATTTTTGTGTAGGGTCCCTATCACTTCCATCTTTCGAGAGCTGATAATCAGAACCTACAAAAGAGTCGGTGCTGGTAGTGATGTCTTAGATCCTGATGCCTTAAACCCTAATTACACCCTAACCCTTAAACCCTCAAATCCTAAACCCTACCTTAGCCCGATATAATCTACCGTTTTCGGGTTCCTTCCTGTGATTTCCTTATACGAGTCCTGAACAGGCAGTGGATTAAGGCCAACCCCAAACTCCTAATCTTGCGACCGTCTTTGCTGTGCATTCCGTCTGGGCATGTTGGAAGTGCGCCGAGCATGTCTCTGAACCCTACTTGGAGGTTCATGGGTAGTTACAAGTAGGGTTATAAGTCCCCTAATAGGGCTTATAACTATAGTTACCCTACTTATAACCCCACTTATAACTACCCATGAACCTCCAAGTAAGCCCTGAAGTATGGGCAGCCCGAGTCTAAAGGATGGTGACCCTGATGAGGCGTGAAAGGTATAAACTGGGCTTTGGAGTCCCATACTTTAATACTTTTTTCTTAAAGGAACCCTTATGAAATAGAAGTTTATACCTCTTTTCCCCCTGGTGACTTAAACGCCCAGTAAACATCCTAAGCCCTTCGGCCCCATAGTCTCGGTGATGTGTGCAGTCTCTAAGCCTCCGAAGCTTCCCAAGAGCCAAAGGCAAGCTAGGGTTTAGGCGCTTTACGCCTCATGCTTTAGGACCCTTCTAGTAGAAGTCAGACCCAGAGTAGCATCTTACTGTATACAGCAAGACACTACGTGCCAAGCGCACCCCCCTTACAGTAAGTATGTCTCTCAATAGTGTAAGGCCGACCCAGAGCCCTAAACCCTAAAACGCCCTAAGTCCTAAACTCTAAACCCCAAACCTTAGAAGCCCTAGAAACCTGAAGCCCTACAAGCCCTAAGCCCTACAGGCCCTATGAACCCTAATCCCTACAAGCCCTATATACACCCTAAAACCTACAAGCCCTACAAACCCAAAACCCTAAGCCGGAGGGCTACAAGATCATCGTGGAAGCGGGCGCGGGGGCCAAAAGCGGCATCCCGGACTCGGCTTACAAGGCCGCGCACTGTTGGGGTTTAGGGTTTAGGGTTTAGGGTCGGAGACTTGGGGGAGAAAGGAGGGATTTAGGGTCATCGGGTATAATTAGGGATGTAGGGTCTTGGAGTTGGCGTTTTGGGTTCAGGGTTTTTAGGGATTCAGGGTTCAGGGTTCGGGCGGTGCGGGGTGGATGCGGAGATTGTGGATGTTCTCGGGTCTGCAGTCTAGGGTTGCGGTGGGTTTTGGCGGACTGAGTTTGGGCTTGAGGCTCTGTTTGGAGGTGAGGGGTGCTCTGACAAGTGATGAAACCACAGGGGCAAAGCCTCTAAAATCCAAAGAACCGAAAGAGGCCTGGCTTTGACTTTGGGCTCGGCTCCGGCGTCTTGGGCATTGAGCCCCCGAAATGCCCTGAAACTCTTTTCGGATGTACACATCCTTTGAAGAAAGTTGCGAACCCCAACCCTAACAATCCTTAGACAGCCTGAAACCCCGAGTTCAAACACGGCTGCCTAAACCTGAATGTCCCAAAACGCGCTGCCGCACCCTGAAGCTTAACGCAGCTTGCCAGGCAGTCGGGTGCAGCATCGCGTCCAGAAATCAGGTGGGGAGCCGTTTCTGGGTTGGGGTTCAGGGTTTACGGTTTAGGTTCGGCGAATCCGAAATCGTGAACCCTGAGCCCTGAACGAGGTTTTCGGGCTTCAAGGCTTTAGGATTTAGGGCATGACGCTCTGGGATCTCAGGGATATGGCGCATAGGGCTTGGGGCTTGGAGTGAAGTCTCTGAGGCAGCTCTACATTCAAGACTAGTATGGACTGGAGGTTTGACAAATCATCCATGAACATTACATAATATTTGTATAGTATAGCCCTTAAGCAACTCTGCTAAACTCTGGTCTACTCCCTGATGCCCCCGCAAAGCGGCAGACCCGGTCACTGAAAAGACTTCCGCAGTATTCTTCTTAGTCGTAGGTCCGACCTGCAAGGCGATTGTTAGGTAATGTGTGGGGTTTAGGGTTTAGGGTTTGGGGTTTAGGGTTTAGGGTTTGGGGTTTAGGGTTTAGGGGTTTAGGGTTTAGGGTATTTAGGGTTTAGGGTTTTTTGTGGTTGTGTCTGTGAGGGTGTGTGAGCGTAGGCCTGGGCCTGGGGGTGGGCGTGGCCGCGGGCCTTCAAATACTAAACCCGAAAGCCTCACTTACAAAACTCCAAACCTGAATATGGCCAAACCTCAAACCCTAAATTCCTAAGCCCTAGACTCGCCCTGAACCCTAAACGACTAAACTACATGACTAAACCCTAAGTCCCAAACTACCAAGCGGCACAGCTGATGTCATGGCAGGTTGTCGGCGACAGTGAGCTGCTCTTCGTGCCTAGGCGTAGTAGGGTCCGGTGTCTGGGAGCCATTTCAGGATTGAGAGTTGAGGGTTCAGAGCTCAGGGTTTCGGATCTAGGGCAGGGTTTAGGGTTCAGGGTTTAGGGTTTAGGGTTCAGGGTTTAGGGTTCAGGGTTTAGGCTTAAGGGTTTAAATACAACCGGGCTTGGAGGCTGGGGTCTGTGTAAACTCTTCCGAGGTTCGTGCCGTTGAAGGGTTCAGGGTGTGTTACTGTTGATGGACAAAATCCTGCATTACCCATTATAAGGAATATACCATAATTCCCATAGTTTAGGGTCCTTAGGGTCATGCAGGATTTTGTCCATCAACAGTAGGTCAAGGGTTTGATACTTCCGAATCAATCATCAACAAAATCATCTTGATCTCAATCTGTGGCCCAAAACCCTACACCCTAAACCCCTAAACCCCATACCCCTAAGCCTTATCCCTTGAACCCTTCAACCCTCGAATCCTCATCCCCAAACCCGGAATCTGAGGCAATCAATCCGCCTCCAGAGGGGGAGCTGAAGAGCTATGCTGGCAGCTTGGATGGCAAGGAGACGGAGGCCCCGCCCCTTCGATTCTCCTGGAAAGGATCCACAGGGGGTTCTTACAGGGGCCCTTTAAAGGCATGTATCGGGGGTGCTGCTTTGGGCTCCTTGCAGTCCCTAAGTTGGGGCTTATTCAGGGGTTTAGGCACACTGGTATGCCTTGTGTTGCGGCAATGGAGTCGCCACTCTAAAGGCTGCTTTGAGCTTCAATCCACAAGTTTTAACCCAGAAGCCAAACCAACCTGGGGCAGGCCTCATAATTTTTTGGGAGTTCTCATTCCTGACCGCTTAACTCCACCTTGAAGCCGGTGATTGGGTGGCCCCCGTCAGGGGCTTTGGTTGAGGATATTTGCTCCGGTCCGCGAAAATGCTGCGACATGCCGAGCTCTTTTTTCTGCGATAGCAACAGTTGATTTTCTTTGATTTCTTATGTCAGTGGTGGCAGGGATCCCGATATTTGGGAACCTTTTGCGACGCCGGTCTTGCGCTTGACGTGCTTCAGTAAAGGTTTGCTATGTTCCCGCGGCAATTGATG
This sequence comes from Symbiodinium sp. clade A Y106, assembly GCA_003297005.1. Lineage (NCBI taxonomy): Eukaryota > Dinophyceae > Suessiales > Symbiodiniaceae > Symbiodinium > Symbiodinium sp. clade A. Next base: position 64,345 of record BGNK01001319.1, on the reverse strand, counting down.
CTTTAGAAAAGTTGTGCGTGTTGGTGTGTGCAGAACAGCCTTCCTTCTTAACCGAACAGTATACATGCAAAGAGTCCCCTGAACGACAGCAGCAGCCAGAGGTGTCCCGAAGCAAAGGAAAACAGAGGACTGACAGTGGCATGCGAGGGTCTGTGTTGATCACAGAGAGAGACCTGCTCAAGAACATGTCAATATTTAAGTTTCTCGCATCAACTTTTGCAACTTGACAATACAGCAATGTGCATAGATTGCACACAGAGATTCTCGGACCGTGCCTTTGACAGCCGGCTTCCTGGAACGCCTGGTGAGCTGCTCTCATCACGCTAACCAATGCACCTTCAACAAGACTCTCGCACCATCTCGCATGCTAGATGCATGCCGAACTCAATTTCTTGATGCAGTCCTGCCCACATTTCGACAAAATAACTAACACCTACACGTATCTGTTTCATGGTTATATACAGGAACCATCAGGAACCGCTTTTCGCGCACAGCGCAGCAAACCTACATCATGTGGAGCCGAAGTAGCATACCGGGTGATGAAAGTTCGTACAATCTGCTGCTCGCACGATGCTGCGTGCCGCGGTGAGAATGCAGAGAGCATGGCGTGCTGACTTTTAGAGGCTTTAGATGCAGCGCGTGATGCAGTTTACGACAGAAATATTTTGGCATTTGGCTTCAGGGTCATTTGACAGCATTGCATCAGCGAGGATGATGCGTCAGTCTGAATCGAAGCCCACAACCTCAGCATTCACGAGGATGTTGACATCAATATCTATAACTAGACCCTCCATCTACCCTCTATTAGACCCTAACTGCCCCTTATTTGGGACCATATACCCCTATTTGAGGGTACAAGGAGGGTCCTGGTAAGTTCAATTCGGGGGACCTGGACTCGCAGCTTGTCTAGCCGTGTAGCTGAACAGTACTGTGGCCATGCTCCGGGCTCTCGGGGGTCTCCAGGCCCAGGTCGTGGCTTGATCTGTGGTCACGGAGCTTGCGTTATACAACCCGCGAGATCGCATGAACTACTGCTGTGGTTACAGTGGCTCGTTCTTGACCCCCCCGAAATGAAAATTACGGCGTGCTCTGCAATGTCTGCAGTGGCACGGCTGCACCCAAGGCACCTGGTCCGATCCACGTGGATTTGAAACCAAAAATACTATGATTTTCAAGACTGCCTTGAAGTTGATCCATGTTGACGGGTTTCAAAACATGGGTACGGTGACTGAAAACGAAATTGCTTCCTCACTTTGCAGTACGTGTCGCCAGAGATGGCGCAATCGCTGGCCACCGGGCAAAATGCTCCTGTTGCTGATGCTGCACGGGACTCGTGGTCCTTCGGGATGACTTTGTTAGAGTCAGAGATCGCATTGCTTGCGCACCAGCCGTCGCGCTTCCTGGGGGCTGGCCGCGAAACAGAAATTGCGTTTGTCCGTTGGCGGTCAACGTTCGTTGCAAAAGGTGCCGCTCGAAGTCTGGCCCACTCATATCCCTTTATGGACAGGGTGCTTGAGCCACCCCGGTTTGTTGCGACCACCGCATGTGAGGCGCTGCTGTGGACAGCCTTGTGCTCCCATGGTTCGGCTGAGCAGCAGGGCGGTTCCATTAACCAGTGCGCTTCTTGAGAGGCGTGTAGCGAACCTTGATCGGCAGTAGGGCTTGTGGATATTCAGCACATGTCAGCACGCGTCATCCACCCCTACGCACCAAACCCCCAAGCCTTAAATTGAATCCCCAACCCCCAACCGCAAAAGGTTGCGGACAAGATACTGCGAACGAAAAACGCCGATGCCTGGTGCACTCATAACACTGCCTGAACAGGCAAACCGGTGATCTGGTAAACTTACAAGCACGAACATCAAAGCAATATCCTTAGCTCATAAACCCGAAGCCCTATGACTCTACGTCATGAAGGAGAACCCGGGGCCCAGTTTAAACCCAGACACTTCCGCAAGTAGAAGTGGGTGGTTGTCAAAATTATGGTCCCTTTTTGGGTCCCTATTATAATACGGCACCTATTATTTAGGGTACCCAAAAAGGGACCTGAATATTCACAACCACCCAAGTTTCCCGAGGCAAGATGCTTGTGTCCTGGGTTGGCCGCCGTCTGCCAGAGGGTGAGACGTACGTGAAAGCAGCCCAGGCCGGCCCAGACCTTCCAAAATCCCTTAATTAAGGAATATGCCTTAAATCATATTAGGGATCCTATTATAATTTAAGGTATATTCCTTAATTAAGGGATTTTGGAAGGTCTGGGGGGCTTGATGGGAAACGTGCCGTCTCTATTTCACGTATTTCAGATGCCTGAAATAGAACTGGGTTCCTTAGGTTTCGGTTCATATATCGGTATACAAAGTTTGTATCAAACTAATTATGACCTTTTATTCCCAGTAGTGTTAAGGCGTTTACATTGTAAACATGATCATGGGGGCTTTCAGTTCTCGCTGCGGTCTTCCCTGGTGCATAGTGCTTTTGACTTTAATCTAAGCGATGCTTGAGAAGCTCATGGGCGCAGGATGCCGGTTAGGAACTCTGAGCTGTTTGCTCAGAGTTCCTTATTCTGAAACCCTCCCTCTTGCGAAATCCTATTCAGGGTTTCAGCGGCTTGGCAGGAGGCGAAGGTGACCCTCGTGGACACCACTGCGGTCCCCCGCATTACCATTGCGCCAGTGTCTCACTTTGCTGGCGGTTGCTTCTCATGTGCCCTGCGGCTGCGTGTTGCAGCAGTTCAGGTGTAAGTAAGCATTGCTGACACTGCTGCACCACGGATGACCTTGGGGTTTAAGAATACCCCATGCGCCTGCAGATCACTGGGCTTCTCAGACTGAGGGTTCGGGGTCTCAATTCTAGCCTTTCCCGAACCAGGCAGAAGATGGACGTGCTGTCCTCGCAGGCTCTCTTGCAGGGCTCGAAGGTTTAGCGTTCAGGGTTTAGGGGTTCCCATTTGGATTTTGATTCGGTATTCTAGCTGGCTGTACGACTTGGTTTCCAAGGCCACTACCGTTGGTCTATTCCGATTGACTCCCCTTTATCGTCCTCCGTCGAAACCCTCACCTGAGAATCTTTGACTCCTTTCGAGCTTCCTTTGGATTAGCCTGGGCCCGAGTCGTTCATGCTTTGCAGGTTGGGCACGCTCTCGCCAGAAGTAGGATCAAGCTTTACACAGATACATGGGGACTTTTGTTAGTTGAGGCCTGACTAGTGAGAAATAGAACTTGTCAGGTTTCCTTGTTTCTTCGAATTATTGAGGTCCCGAGAATAAGCCCTATCAGCCCTATCAAGCCCGACTCTATAAATCCATACATGAGGTCGGGTTTAGGGCATGGGCTTCAGGGTTAAATAAACCCTACACCTCAAACCCGAAATCCCAGGCGCTGTGAGCCCTTTGAAAGCCCGAATTCTTCTTCCTCGGCTGCCAGGCCAAGTGCGCAGGGCACCGCGCAGTGCTCGAAGGCAGTGGCAGTGAACCGATTACTTTGGGTTCAGGGTTTCGGGTGAAGGGTTGCATCATGAATACCCTTATTGCTCTCTTTACCTCAGGTAGCAGAACCGTTGTGATTATTACCAGCATACTGTCACGACTCTCACGGGTGTGGGTGCTGCTAGATCTTGTTCGGCTTCAGGGCATCAGCAGAGCAGTAAAGAAGCCGAGGATTTCATGGTTCAGTTTAGGGTTGGACTTTAGGATCTAGACTCTAGGCCTCTAAGCCCTGCACCCTATACCCTAAACCCGTATAGGCCCTTAACCGTTAACCCAAGCCCTGCAGGAAGATGGTTTGCTATGGAGGATTCAATGACTGGAACTGCGGTTCATGGTTTGAGATTTGGCATTTTGGGGCTCGGGCGGCATAAGATTTGAGGAACCCTCCGTCTTTCATCCTCAACACTTCAGGGTTTCGGGTTTAGGGTCCTTATGATAACTATACTATAAACGAGCCCAAAACCGTATCCTACATTAAGATTTTCGCCGACCCACTGCCCCTGCCACGCACCATCAGGAGCCTATGCCTTCGAGCGCTTCTACCAAGGCCTTTGCTCGCCGAATCCCGCCAGCGTGTAGCGCACGCGTGTACATGTATGTATGCGCTCGCATCCGTCTTTTGTTTTTATGTCTATCTCTCTCTCTCTGTCGCTTTCTCTCTCTCTCTCTCTGTCTCTCTGTCTCTCTCTCTCCCTCTCTCTCTGTCTCCCTCTCTGTCTCCCTCTCTTTGTCTCTCCCTCTCTCTCTCCGACTCTCTCTCTCTCTCTCTCTGTCACTGTCTCTGTCTCTGTCTCTGTCCCTGTCCCTGTCTCTGTCTCTCTCTCTCTCTCTATCTCTCTCTCTCGTGAGGCTTATGGGTTTAGGTTTTCCGGCCAGCCGGAACATTACACCCTGTCCAGTTGATCAGGAGTCCTGACACAGCTTCTCAACTGGAGCTGCGTGCCGTTGCGGAGTTGGCTGCAGTAGCCCAGTAGAGGCAACACATGATGCGATACTTACATAGGAGCATACATGCATACATGCATCATACACATACATATACACATATATGTAAGTACATATGTATTGTCAGATTTTCATGTACGTGCACATAAACATATACATATACACATTCATATACGTACGCATATGCATATGCATATACATACACATGCATGCATGCGTACATACATACCCGTTTTATGTACTTTTTGAAGTTTTGTATGCGTGTGTTGGTATTCAAAAGCATATACATGTGGTGTATGTATGTATGTATGTATGTGTGGGTATGTATGCACGTATGTATGTCTGTTTCTGTATGTGTGTACGCATGTATGTATGTATGTACGTATGTATGTATGTATGTATGTATGTATGTACGCCTGTACGTATGTACATATTTACGTATGTACATATGTTTTGTATGTACATCTGTTTTCTGTGTATGTATATATGTATGTATGTATGCATGTATGTATGAAAACATGTATGAATGTATGCATGGATGTATGCATGTATGTACATGTGTGTGTACATGTGTGTGTGTACACATGTAGCATGCGATTTTGAAGCAGTTTTTCTACATGGATGCAGGCGAGATCACAGCGGCCGGGAAGTATCCACCCTGCCATACCATGGCTCCCCGGTTGCAAGAGACACAGATGTCAAAGGCTCGAGGTTCTGAACGCCACCCTTGAATCCTACAGCTGAACCCTCAATCCAAAAACCCTAAACCTGAAACTCTCAACCGAGAGCCCCAACTGCCTGAGGTTCCCAAGTTTAGGGCTTGTGGGTTTGACCCCCGGCTTTTGATCTAGCTTCACATGATCATGACCTTGATTTAGTCATTCCTTCGAGGTGTCCTAGCAGGTTTAGGGTTTAAGGGTTTAGGCCTTAGGGTCGAAATTGGGGTTGCTGCCATAGTGCCATGAATGCGGCCGTTGCGGTGCCATACTCGAACTCCCTTCATTCAACAATCGTTTCGCAACCCTAAACCCTAAACCTTAAACCGTGTGACGAGACTTTGCAGCTAAGCCAGGACGTGTTGACACGGAGCCCTAACCTTCCCGGTGAAGGTTTCGGGTGCACGGGTTTGGGAACCGCATCAATCCGAGCATGCTACGACGACTGCGAATATCGCAAGCATGATGGCAACGTTTCTGATCATGATCATGAGTATCATGTACGCAGCTATCATGCGAATTGTACGTAATTGTTCTTCAGAGTACAGCAACCGTATACCGTGTCGGTACCACTGCGATCACACGTTACAGTCTGTAGAACTTCTATGGTTATTTTGGTTTTGTTTTGTTGGCGTAGTTGCTTTAGCACAGCCACTGCGGATAAAGTTTGGGTGCGTCGGCTGAGGTAAAGCAGGGCTCTGCCACACTCTCTAAACCCTTCTCGCTCACCGCAATGCCGCAGCCTTACCTCAGGTGTTGGGAGTTGGCGTGGCAGGTCTCGCCGTCAGCGCCCCAGCCTTGCGAGGACAGCTTCACTGAACCCCGGGATCCGCAAACCCAAACGTCGTAAAGCTCAACAAATAAAGCCCTAGAATCCGAAAGCAGGTCTCAGTGGAGGATGTATGAATATTCGGCGTCTTTGGTCTTTGAGTCTTCTGTCTGGGGGGGGGGGTGGAAACCCCAAACCCTCGACCCCGAATGTGATGCCGAGGCCATGGGCACCTCCAGCGCCCTCGGGGCCGTGGTGCGCGCCTGGGACGTGCGTGACGTGAGCGACCAGGCACCTCCGAAAGAATCAGAGGGCTAGGATGACGGTGGCAGGGCCTGTATTTATCATGACATTAATAGTCATGATGATAAGGGGCGAAACACTCGTATTCTTGATGCCTTGATGAAATAATGAATCTGATCGTGATAACAATATTAAATGATGCTGATGATGATGGTCATTCGAGCTTAGAGTGGCAAATTAAGTCATCAGCACAGCCATGCACAGCCATCGCATACCATCACCATAGCCAGATGACAAATAGGAGGTTATGGATTGTCACATTGCCTGAAGACCGTTGCTCTTCTTGTTGCCTGTGTGGTGCATTCGTCCTCTTTTGTTGAGGCCGTTTGGGGTATTGGTTTGGTACTGAATACAGCATATACCAAAAAGCACGTGTAGTCTATTTTGCAGATTATTAACTATTTACTGTCCAAAATAGAATAGCCAATGTGCAACATATAGCCATGTCTTAAACATATCCATCACATAATATACAATACATACCTAATCTAACAGATGTGATATATGATATCTAAATATGTACCATACAGCAGTAAGTCTACAATACTGTGTAGTACGCAATCTCTAGTACCTGAAGTATATCCATATTTTGAAAGTTTAATGTCATATGCTATCCTCTATGTGGGAGCTTGTGGTTTAGGTTACTGCCGCTGACATTCATAGCACTATGAAGCGCAGAACCAAGGCTTAGCTGCAAGGCCCCGTAGAGTTCAAACTCCAACCGTAGCGTGCTTCACACCTCAGGCGAAACGCGTGCTGTTGGATATTGAGAGCTAAGGGTGGGTTCAGGGCTTAAACACATTGTTGCATAGCCGGTTTCGGTGACAGGGCTTTGGCACGACGTTGCATGATCAGTGCCATGAAGTTCAAGTATATCGTGTTTTCATGCGTAAGACGTTGCTTACCAAGTGCCAATATAGCATACCATAGAATGCCATAGAATGAGGAGTAATAGCATGTTTATGCTGCAATGCCGCTGCTTGGCCTGGCTGATGGAAAGTTTCGCTGGTTTCAGAAGTGGGAAGCCTGGTCCCAGGTGAAGTCCATGGGTGGGAAGTGGATCTCGGTGGACTTCAAGGACTGCTCCCAGCGCTTTTTTCAGGCCCAACTAGAACAAAGCCTTAACGTCTATAGAAGTCCTAAGCTTAATGTTTCAAGATCCGACATATCGCCTACGTCAGCTTGGAGCTCCGACCATGGCCAGTTGCAAAACCTGCAGTGTAGGGTTCAGGGTTAGCCCGACGCGGGTTTGTCCGTGGATTTTGCCGCCGCTTCCTGTGCTGTATCAACGCTCGTATCAAGGAAGCCAGAAAGCCCACTACTATACCTTACTTGTCAGAGGCCTAACGGATTCAGATGTATTGGACTCTCTAGAAGCCTAACCCAACTTACGAGCATACGGAACGTATAGTCTGTTTACTATTTCTCCCTAAACCCTAAACCCTAAACTCTGGTAAGAATAATTCCTTGAGCCCCACGACTTCGTCCCAACAACCCCGCGCCTAAAATCCCCCTGAATCAAGGGGCTGAAAGGGTGGGATGAAGGCAGTTAGGATGGAGGGTCCTATACGGGTGCGATAAGTGTACGATAACGGTTCTACAAGCCCGATATAAGGAATTCTTGATCCTACCTACCTTCATCTCATCTTGTTCAGCCTTCAGCTCAACCGCCCCGGAATATGCAGGAGGATGGCGCAGGCGCTGGCGGGTACGCCAAGGAGTCCAGCAAAGAGTTCCAGGAGGCTCCCTCCACAAAAGGGTTCTACAGGAGTTCGTGCGTTTTCTTTATTTAGGGTATACCTAGACCCTCAAAAGTTGGTAAAATAATGGCCAAAGACCTACAAAAGGCTATTATTCTACATGCTTTTAGGGTCCAGGTAGGGTTCCTTTCAGGGTTTCTTTTAAGGGGTCTGTAAGGGTTCTACTTGGGCGTTTAGGGTTGAGGAGCTCGGGGTTTCGGCTGTTTAGAGGTCTTTATTGGGGTTTCGGGTGTAGGGTTTGGGGCTCAGTGTACATTTATAAGGGAACTCGAAGGGTTCTAGACGGATCTTCAGGGTTTTAGGGTGTTTTAGGGTTCAGGGCTGCTGGGCTTTATCAGAGGTTAGGGTGTAGGGTTTAGGGCTCAAGGTTGCTTTCAAGGCTTCCTTGAAATCTATGAGGCTCGACAAGGGTTAGAGCTCAAGACATCCCTAAACCCTAAACCCTAAACCCTAAACCCTACACATGAAGTGATAGCCACGTTGGACCTGGCCCAGTGCGGATCTCAAGCTGTTGCGCCCTAGAGAAATAGCCGGATCCAAGCCCACTGTCGGGTTTCGGCCTCCGGGTTTGAGGGTTTGGGGTTGACAGTTTAGGGGTAGTTGCGCACTTGTACATTGCTAGGGCTGAGCACTTGTAGATTTATAGACCGTTGAGATTTGGAAGCTTACAGACTGATGCGGGGACGTGGTGTTCGAAGCATGGTTCGTATTTCCGAGTTCTTCAGGATGTTCAGAATCACAGGTGTGGTGTTGTGATGCGTGTTGCAAGCATGGCTAATTCCATCCTTCATCATGTTGTTGATCTTTTCGCTGCACTGGCTGTTCACGCGGCGCACCCGGGGTTTGGACTTTCGACTTTTGGACTACCCTATGAAACCGTCTACAACCCCCACAACCCCAAAGTGAGCTCATAACGACTTATAATCCTGAGAAAACCCTAAGTCGCATAGCCTCAATCCTAGCACCGTCCCCACCAAGCCAGGCTCAGAAGGCCACTTTCCACAAGCATTGCAAGGAGTCAGGGGCTCACCTCGGGGGTTCCCTAAACCCAATTTCAGTGTTTTTTTCCGAGGTTTTGCGTGAGGGAAGCTTGAGGGACCCATAGGGTCTTCGAAGGGTCTTTATGAGGATGCTGTAACTAGGATTCCCCCAAAAATTTCGGGCGAGCCGAAGACCTGAGAGAGCACTACTGTCAGTTGGGTTTGGGGTTTGGGGTTGTCACAAGCGTTTAGGGTTTTGGTCTAGGGTTTAGGGAGGCGTTTCAGGACTTTGGGGCTTGGTGGCAGTTTTACAATTTCGGGCCACGGGGGTATGCGCACCAACACAGAATCCCCGACTCTGACATAAAGAATCAACATAGGGCTCGGAACGACTCCTAACGGATTATGGTATAACGTGCAGAAATAAACCCAATTCCAATTCTTAAGGCCGCTAATTGTCCACTAGATGCCAAGGTTTCAGGCCTTGCCGGGGTCTTCGATTCATGTCGGGTTTAAGCCTTAGCGTGTCAGGAGCGTTCAGGTATCACGTTCATGGTCCCGGGTAATTATCAGATTTTGATTAAGCAGGGCTTGCGGCTGGGCTTCAGGTTTATTAGGGCACAAGGAGGGGAGAGCGGGAGCTACAGCTCCGTAGTGAACCCCCAAAAAGTCCTAAACCCTGAAGTCCCAAGTTTAGGACTCATCAGACGATATGATGCGGAAAGCTACTCTGACGAAGCTATAGAACCCAGAGATCCCAGTACCCCTTATTTAAGGAATATATACCTTAAATCATAAAATTAAGGCCTCTATAATTTAAGGTCTATTCCTTAATTAAAGGGTATTGGGTTCTCTGGGGGGAACCCGGGAGCCTTACTCCATCAAGTCGTGTTCGAACCGAAGACCGCAGGAACGCCCCTGCCGTTAAGGGTATCCTAAACCCTAAACCCCTAAAGCCCGAAACACCGAAACCCTGAACCCTACGCCCTACACCCCTAAGCCCCCAAAACATATGTAGACCCTGAACCTCTCTGCCAAAGGGTGGACATTATCATCTCAACCGCTGCGATTCCCGGCCGGAAGTCACTGGGCAGCAAGGGATCCCGGGTTCTGGGATGGTTGAGTCGGTTACTGGGCTTTGGAGTACCATACTGTAATACTTCTTTTCTTAAAGGAACCATTATGAAATAAAAGCTTATACTTTTTTCTTAAAGGAACCATGGTGAAGTAACAGTTTATGCTTTTTCTCCCTGGATACTTAAAAGCCCAGGTTAAGTTCTAGGGTGTAGGGCTTTACATAGATATAGGGGTTTAGGGGTAGGGTTGAGGGCTTAGGTTTGAGGCTAAGGGCAACTCTTCTGATCGATTTTAGACTCGTCTTGAGGGTAGTTAGTTATGAGGGTCTCGCGATAGCCCGGCAAGGGACCACACTGGGCTTCCTTAGTCAACCCTAAACCCTAAGCTAAGCCAAAGGTGCCCAGAATGGCCAGCATGGACACACGCACACCTGAATGGATCATCTTAAACTCCAAACCTCTTAGAAGCCCCAGGCGCCCAAGCCAGCAAAATCGAAATGGAGAGTTGATGCTGGATCCTAGGTCTCCTGTTCTCATTGAGGACTACATGGCCAGAGCCTCAGATGTTCTCACGCCATGTGTCTTCTATAGTCTCCTTAGCACTTAATTTTTCTTCATATAAAACCCAAGAGAATATTAAACATATTAGTACTATTTTATTATGGTTCCGTAGAGTCTTCGGAACTCGGGTTCAGAGAAGCCGGCCTCCACTTGAGCAGCAAGCCAACGTCGACCCAGCAGGACAGGTGGAGGTCCATGCTAGCGAGCCCTCGACAGACAGAAGCCGGCTTTGGGGGCGAATATAGTGGGGCCTAAATGATTAGTTACCTATACTTTTTTGGGGTTTCCTGATTATAATTATTGTATACTGGGCCCAAAAATCCCTATTCTAATTCTTAAGGCCCCTATAATATTTATATGAAGGACTCCTAAACCTAAGGACTAACATTGGTAATTATTCCGACCACGGATAGCTCGTCATCATACTCCCTTGCATTAATCAGACTCGCCATATACCTATAGCATGATGTACCCCAAGACCCAACTTCAATTCTTAGGGTCACCATATGGGAGTTTCCGAAAATTAGGGGTACCTTATTTTGGGGTCCTTACAATAAGGATCCTGTTATTTGGGGCACTATATTTGGGTTCCTTATTTTCGGAAACTCCCATATCATGAGGCCGAGTCAGCTTCAACCGGCCGTAAACCAAATACGCGCATCTCTAAACGAGGAGTGGAGATGGAAAGAAGCTTCCATTCCTCTGAAGCGAAAAGCTAAGCCGAGCTGCTAGGCAGGTTGTACCGGTGGCTAGCCCCCAGTTCTGCAAAGTCTCGTCACCCCTGTTTTCTGCTGTTTTCTCACAGACAGTATATAGGGGCCTGATAGTGAGAGGGGTTTTGCGGCATATTATTAACCATAACTATTATAGGAGGCAGCGGGATGATATTAGAAATCATTATCGGCCTTCCTTGCGAGCACCCCGAGAATACTAGACTGCTTGACTCTGAAATCGAAGCCCGACAGCTTCTGCAGGTGAAGGACATGAAGCCCGGAAGCGTCATCATTGACCTGGCTGCTATGGGTGCCCCCTCCAAGAGCGAGACCAGTGCCGTGTGGTAGTTTGAAAGTTCTTGTTGAGGTTCGTTCCTTCTCGGACTGAAGGGTTTTCTCACGAAGAGAGTCCTAGTTGACTACTCAACTACTCTACCTAAACCCAAAACCCTAGACCCTAAACCCTTATCGCCGTCAAAAAACCAGTGCACTGTACTTTGATTCTTAGAGCCCTTGGCACCTGCTGCGCAGTTGCTTTGGGAATCTTCGCAAGAAAGTACTTGTGGAGGAAATTGCTCCAGGCCTTGCGGGCTCTTCCACCGGGGTCTCGACTAGGGACTGCAATCTTCGCCCTCGTTCGCCTCATTGTGAGGCTCCTGAGGGCATTGCAAGCAGCTGCCGAGGGGTTTATTGCCCGGCTGGCTTAGAGGAGATTAGAAGGGCGGGGCCGCTGAGGCGAATATGGGGACATGGCATTGACTGCTAATTCCTTTCGTGGCATGTTGGGAGCATTGCCTCCATTCCCGCCTGGCGCAGGACAGCAGGAGCGCATTAACGCAGTGGTGAGCCGCACAGGGCACGCGGCAAAAGGAGCGCGTTCGGCTCCAAGCTTGCAGGGCGCATGCAAAAGGGGCTCACTTCTCGGGATGGTCTCGGTGCCTCTAACCTCTGGGGACGAATCTGAATGAGCAGGAAGCAGAGACGGTGATTGAACTTTAAAAAGAATAGCTGGAAACCGTCGTCAATGCCGAGCAGATCCCAGCGGGCGCGAGGGCGCAATTGCTGGGCGCCATATTCAGCGCGCTGCCGGACATGCCGAGCGGGTACGAGAACCTGCCTGCGATCTCAGAGAAACAGCACTCCAAGTCCATCACCGAGGGCCACTCCGTGAGAAAGTCCGGAGTGCGTTTCGCCCCGTCGGACAGGTGGTAGTCCAGGTGGACCGGACGTGGAAGTGGAGCAGGCCGGGACGAAAGGGATGATGAAGGAGCTCGCGGGAATCAGACAGCCGGCGACATGACGACTGAGACCAGAATTTTGCGACCTCGCGGAGATGGACGAGCGCGAGCCAGCCCCGTTGCCCTGCGGAATAAAGTGCACAGACACGGCGTGGAGACTCCAGCAGGCCGGGCTCTCCGGGTTGGGCGAATGGACCCAGAAGGTGGTGACTCCGCTGTCGAAGCGTGGCGGTACTTACTCGGCTTCCCCGCCCGTCTGGACGTGGTCCATCCTTCCACTCTGAGTCGGCATGCCTCCTGAGCAAACGCAAGGTCCACACGGAAGCCGCCGAGTGCTTGCAGTCATGAAGGATCTAGAGCTTGGCAGGAGCGGCCCCCCCCGGGCCCGCACGACCCCCGGTGGCAGGGCCCACCGCAGGCCTTACGGTTCGGCGGCCTTCGCTCCCGTTAGTCTCAGCTAGGCCAGTGCACGCAGCTTATGTGGGGTTGATCGATCCCGAGTCTGCCTAGTTCGGGTCTCGGGTCCTGGCTGCAGGTCCAGCTGAAGCTCAACATACATTGCCCGGTGCCAGTGCGGGCGGCAACGGAGGCCGGGGTGCCCTCGATAAGCCGCGCATGTGGCCCCTGATGCATGCGGGCTCGGTCTTCAAAGACGCAAGAGAAGAACTGCTCCAATCGTGCAGCACTTGAACAGCCTCGACATGACGGTCGGCTTCGTCCACATGCTCCGGTTCCTCATGGTTGAGGGGTCAGAGCTGTGACACACGGCAAACGTGTTGGGCAACCCTCGGATGGGCTAGACGGGGACGATGACGAAGTGGAGGTTGCCGTGGACGAGAGCTCTGGCCGATGGCGAGCCCAGTTGCATGCTTGGTGCAGACCCGGGTAGAACAGGTCCGTGAAGATCGTTGGTACAGGATTGTGACAAAGTTGCAAAGGGAGTTGGCCATTCAGTCTAAAGACCGTCGATGTTGCCACATACACCAACTTCGTGTTCGCCTGTTTAAGGTGGTGGATACCTCGAGCTGGACGGCACAGGAGGACCAGCTCTACGCGGTTCCTGGTGCCAATGAGCGACTCGGAACAGATGCACCCTGGACGTCGATGAGAGCTGGTTGGGGACATGGGTCCAACAGCTTGCCGAGTTCGTGCCTCTTGGAGGTGCCGGTGCGACTGGGCGCGCCGCTGGTGATTCCGGTCGACGACCACAGCCAGCGCACAGATGGTGGCCTTCGCTGCGGCACAGATTGATGCGCATGTGGAGGACGAGCACATGAGAGAGATGGTAAAGCAACAAAGGGAGCGCAAAGAAGAGGAGGACCGGGAAGCCGAATGGCGTCTCCTGCAGCAGGAAGAAGATGCCATGCTGAGGCGGCAGGCAGCTGCCTACCAGGCATGGGAGGACTGGGAAACCAATGCAGCTGCGAGCCGAGACCCGGCAAAGCACCCGCCTCGACGCAAGCGCTGTGATATCGAGTTGGAGGTGGCCTCTGGATCGGGCGACAGGGTGGTTAGACGGCGACAAGTCATGGAAGTTCCGGAAGAAGGCAGACTACGAGTAAAGCTGGAGGCCACCATGGTTGACGACGTGCTGTCGACGATTGCGCTTCACCCTGCTGTCGGGCCATGAGGGGCTCATGTTGCACTATGCGGAATGGAGGGCGGGCACCCTGACTGACGACACAGTTCGACGATGTTGGGGACCTGACGTCCTGACCATGATGGAGGCACAGTATGCGGTTCAGATTTGTGATGAGGATGATCGAGATTTGGCCAGGACCCAAGCGGACGAGATGTTTTTGGGAAATGTCAGATCTGGCGGGAGAAGGCTGCTTTTCCGGACTTTGGCCTGGGCGTGCTGGTGAACATTCGGCTGCAGGAACTGGGTTTGGTGGTGCTGGACAGCTTGTGCCGGGAGAGTGTCGTCGTTCCAGGAAGCCTCGGTCAGTGTTGGTGGGTCAGGCTTGGTTCAGCAAGGAGAAGGGTCGGAAAGCAAAGGGTTGCCGAACGATGTCATGCGAGATCGAGCAGCAGAATGACCTTGAGGAGCCATACACGTCTCATCTGAATTAGGTGTTCTGACTGCTGGATTGGCAGGGGGAAAAAAGCGTTCAACAAAAAACCTTAAACCCTAAATACTCAACTACTCTACCTAAACCCACAACCCTTAGACCGTTTGTATACCCATAGCTGCTCTTAGCTTCAGAGCTGGGACGTCGTGGCTTCAGCAGGCTCGAATACGCAAATTTTTCTCGGGGCAGAAATAATTACCTAGACTATTTTGGGGGTTCCTTATTATGAGTATACTAGAATATACCTCAAAACCCTATTCCAATTATTAAGGCCCCTATACTAAATCCTTATAATAGCCCGTATAGTAGCCCTTATAGGGCCCGTTAAAGGAATCCTGTTAAAATTATTAAGGCCCCTATATAATGCTGATTTTGGTGGCTACAACTTCCTTTTGCACTTGGGGATCCGCCGCCGCACGAACCCTTAACCAACCCCCTATGCTCCCCCAAGGGCCCGTAGTCCTAAACGCCTGAACCCACGAAGCCCCTGAAATCTCTGATCTCTAAAAATCGACTCCTCAGACCCCAAGAGACTCCCAGAACAACCCTGGTAAGTTTTTTAAACCCCGCTAACCCTCAAAAATCCGGACTCTCAGACCCTTAAACCCAGACCGGACAGGTGGTGGTAACTGCACCTTGACGAAAGCTGGCGAGAAGTACACCACCGACAACGGCGTACGGCCCTCAGGGGCTGGAGCAAGACCTCTTGTTAGTTTAAGGTTTGGGTTTTACGGTTAGGGTTTAGGGTTCAGGTTTTGGGGTTTAGGTCTAGTGTCGGGGGTGTCTCATGGTAGATTCGACAAGCATGCGCCAGGTGACTATCGTGGGCTACACAGACTTGGCCGGACGCATGGGTGAGCAAGCCTCTGCAATGCAGCTGGGTTGCAAGGCCTTAAGTCGTGAACCCATACCCTCAAAACCTTGCACTCGAAACCGCAAGACCCTTAGACTGCTAACCTTTAACCAGCTAGCCGAAGGTCGAGGGACCTTTAGCTTAGGGCCCAAAGCAATCCTATAACCCCGTCGTTTCTGCTGGTTTAGGGCCCACTAGAAAGCTTTGAACCCCAATCGTATCCGGCCCGCCCTGAGAACTTGCCCTGTGCCCTATGCCGTGTTCTCGCCGGGGGCAGCTGAGGTATGCCACGAACATGATGCACATGGCTCCGACCCAAGAGCTTGGGATTTTGGGTTTAGGCCCGAGGATTCTCTCTATGGACATGCCTTCGTCTTTTTGTTCTATGGTCATCGGCCGAAGCCTGTTATCGATGCTGTTCATTCAAATAACTGTTCGTAGAAGTATTTACATGATGTGTTCATTCATGGTTCATGTTTGGACCATGTCCCTACAAACCTTTACGCTGACGATGCATGTAAGGGTCACTAAGATGGATAGTCAGGTTCTTAGCCTTCGTTCCGAGTAGTCTTCTTCTTGATTACTGTTCCTGCGCCACCGGTGCCCGGGGCCTAAACCCAAAACCTGAGCCTGAAACCCTAATGTAGGAACCTGATTAAGAAACCCTGGGCCTATAACCCAAAAATAGTAGGATGCATATAAGGAGCCCTAATAAAGGCCCAAGGTTTCTTAATCAGGTTCCTACATTAAACCCGACACCCAACACCCTAAACTGTGAGGTGAACCACATCACAGGGAAAGAAGGCGCGCCTGCCTTCATGCCGAATGTCAACAAGGCCCTCGAGAGCGACCAGGCGCGATTGCCGAAAGCCTGGAGAACTGCTGGGAGCTAGGATTCGGGGTTTGGGCTTGAGGTTTTAGGGGCTCAGGGTTCAGGGTTTTCAGTGGTTTAAGCTTCAGGTTTAAGGTTTAGGGGTGGGGGGGCGAGGGTTCCAGGTATCTCGAGATTAGGGTTAAACGGCTCCCCCACTATGCTGCCGGATGCAAGCATTTCTGCTCCTTCGGCCGCTATGTCATACCGACTGGGCCTCCAGGGCGACATCATCGTGAAGTCAATCGTCTGCTGCAAGGACACCCGACAATAGGTTTTCCATATTGCTATATTGTTCTTACTCTTCTGGCTGTTAGTGTTGTGCAAGCTTACTGAAGGCTAGCTCAAACTGGATTGTAAGTTGTATACGGTTTATTTATTCAGTGCGAGATGATTTGACATGCTTTGCAGGTATACCTGTTATACCGTACACGATCATTCGTAGTACTGCTATTGGCATTACTCTCGCCATTGTTGCTGAGCTGATGCTGGTTGGTATACGCATAGGCAAAAGCTGTGATGCTGCAGGTAGTGCCACCACCCACGTGGCATGGCCAACACAAGAAGTGGAGTTGTTTACGAGCATGTCCAGCTAGAGCGTAGGAAGACAACCCTAAACCCTAAACCCCTAAACCCGAAACACCCACCTGGAATGCAGTTGAAACTTTAAGTTTAGGGTTTTAGGGTTGCTGGCCAGGACGGACAGGCCATCGTGGCTCCGCCGCCCCCAGATCCCACGCCGGTGAAGAAGAAGGTGCCAGAAAAGAGCTGACTTCGCTGTTGATGTATAAGCCGAAATTTCGACAACTTAAATTGATCAAACCGTTGGCGTGATTGGCGTTACATTGCTGTATGCGTGCATAGTGGGTATATGCATATGTCTATGCATATGTATATGTGAACAGTACATACTCAGAGTGTAACGCGGGATGTGAAGGCCATTGCTACAGGGGAGCACTGTGAGTTCCTAGCAGTTTGGGTTCTTTAGCACAGCTGCAAAAGGTTTGGGTTTACACACCCAAATGCAAAACCCTAAACCTTAAACACTAAGACCTGGACCTCATATCCAACACTCTCCCAGATACGCCCGACAAGCCCGACCCATGGTCTTGGAAGCCCAAGAGCCCCTCAAATCACCCAAACCTTAAAAGCCTAAAGCCTAAAACCTCAGAGCCCTCAAAACCCTATGAAACCCTACTAAATCCTATGAAACCCTACTAAAACCCCACTCAACCCTATTCAACCCTACTAAACCCTTCTAAACCAAACGAAACCCTACTCAACCCTACTAACCCCTACGAAACCCCACTCAACCCTACGAACCCCTACGAAACCCTACTAACCTCTACGAAACCCTACGAAACCCTACGAAACCGTACTAACCCCTACGAAACCCTACTCAACCCTACGAAACCCTACTCAACCCTACTCAACCCTACGAAACCCCACTCAACCCTACGAAACCCTACGAAACCCTACTCAACCCTACGAAACCCTACTAACCCTTACGAATCCCTGAGAGCCCTGCCTTTTGAGGAGCCGAAGGCTGCCAAGGCCGAGGTCATCGTCGACCCGGAGAAGGAGGCCCCTTCGGGGCTCCTTAAAGGAGGCCCTAAACCCCAGATCTTTAGGGTTTAGGGTTTAGGGCCCCAGATCTTTAGGGTTTAGGGTTTAGGGTTGAAGCCTCCCTTAAGGGATCCTATAAGGGATCTGCAGGGGGTCCTTAAAGGCCCTAAATCGCAAAGCCTCCCTGAAGGGTCGGTTTGGGTCATGGAGCTTTTCAAGTTTATATAGGAGTTTGGTTTTGTAGTTCTCTTGGAGTTTGGGGGTTTAAAGTTTAGGGCTTTGAGGGACTTGGTAAGCAGGGTGAAAAGTACCTTAATTGGGATGGTCATTAGATCCTAAGAAATCTAGGTATCTTGGAGTTGAGGGCTCGCGATAAGGGTTTAGGGATACTGGTTTAGTGTGAAGGGTTTAGGGTGAAAGGTTAAGGGGTTGGGCTTTGTGGTGCAATCATGTAGGGGCCGGGCGAATTCCGCCAATGGTGCCATTCACTGGTGGTGGCTTTCGCCGTCCTGGATTGCGGAGGGGTCGCAGGGGGAGGAGTTTTCGACACGAGTTCCGTTTCCTTCGAACCCCCCGCACACGCAACCAGTGGAAGCCCTTCAAACCCCAAGAACCTAAACCCAAAACCCCGAAGCCCATAAACCCATAGAGAACACTTATAGTATGTTACGTGTAGTATATGCTAGTATCACAAAGGCTCGGCAGACGTCCGGTGTCGTGGCCGGCACTTCTGCTCTGGCGATTGGCGCCTCAATGGGGGGTGACCCAGGCCAGTCCTGTTCGGAGGACACAGGGTTTAGGCAAAAAAAGTCGGGGCTTTGCATGTATTATTTTGCGTTCTAAGGGTCAAGTAGGGATGAAGTGGAGGTTAAGAGTTTAGGGTTTAGTGAATGTTAAGTAGGGTCTGTTTCTGAGGTTTTGCGGGGAAGCTGCACTTATGGCCCTTGCGGGTGTTTACTCAGAGCCGATAGGCTGGCAGAGAGTGTGGATTTTTCGGATGTCTTCGTCTTAGGGCAATGTTTTCCAGCAGGCTTACAAAACATGGCAGCGTAGGGACTATAGGGTTTAGTGACTTGAACTGAATGTGGGTTTAGCATGTGTTCGGGCAATGTTTCTCACGGAGCTTATACACATGGCCGCGTATGGCTTTTCGGACACCCTAAACCCTAAACCCTAAACCCCTAAACCCCTAAACCCCTAAACCCCTAAACCCTAAACCCCTAAACCCCTAAACCCCAAACCCCTAAACCCCTAAACCCCTAAACCCCTAAACCCTAAACCCCTAAACCCCTAAACCCCTAAACCCCAAACCCCTAAACCCCTAAACCCCTAAACCCTAAACCCTAAACCCTAGAGCTCTTCCTTCATCCTGAAGCTTGAAGTCTACACCCCAAACGGCTTGGGGTTTAGGGATTTAGGGTTCAGGGCCAAATCTTGAAGTTCCCAAAGCTTAAGACCTAAATTCCTCAATCCTCAGGCATCAACTCCTGCAACTTTCTGACTGCAAACCCTAAATCGCAAACCATATACCCTACGAGCCCTACACCCTACAAACCTGAAACCCTATAAACCCAAAACCCTACCAGCCCCAAGCCCCATAAACCCTAAACCCTATAAACCCACAAGACCCCAGAGAGCCCAATACCCCTTAATTAAGGAATATAGCTCAAATCATAATATGAAGCCCTATATAATTTAAGCCATATTCCGTAATTAAGGGGTATTGGGCTCTTTGGGTACCTTGGGTTTGGGGTGTGGGGTTTCTGACCAGGGCCTAAACCCTAAACCCTGCTATCATTTTGGGTCCTTCAAGCTTGGAAGGCTTCATAGCCATGTTGAACACTTTCGGACTGGCGGGTGCTGCTGGCTACCAGGCCTCCAGCTGGGAGCGAGGGTTGTGGGTTACGGGCCCCTTCCGAAAAACCCTGAATAACCTACCTATTTAGGGTTCCTTATTATGATTTCCTTATACAAGTCCTTAAAAACGGTAGGGTTCCTTATTATGATTTCCTTATATAAGTCCTTAAAAAGGGTAGGTTATTCCGGGTTAAGGTAGACCCTAAACTGAGTTTAAGGTTTAGGGTGCAGGGCTTCGGGGCATCCCAAGTGTTCCTTTACATGACTATGCTGTGACGTACCCCGAAACCCTACTTCTAATGATTGGGGCCCCTATGTTAAGTATCCGGGCTTCCGAGCCTAATTCGATTCATTCCTCCAGATGCAATGTAAATATGATCGCATGACCCGCCTCTCACAAAACAAAGAAAAACCGTAGAAACGTTCTAAGGTTAAAGCGAAACAAAGTAACTTAAAACACCCGAGAACCAAATAGGCTCCCACCCTGGATCCTACGAAGCCCTGCAGCGCGCAAGCAAAAGAAACCCCTGAATGCCCGCATGATGCCCTGAATGGCACTGTAATGTAGGGGCCTTAATAATTAGAGTAGGGCTTTGGGGTTATAATATGTATAGTATATTTCCCCCAAAAAACCTTATTCCACTATTAGGGCCCCTACATTACCGACAACCCCAAACCCCAACTACTTTGACCTTTACCTGAACTCCCCTACACTAATCTCAGAATACCATGAACTTCCCCCTGAACATGCCCTGGTGGACTTCTGCAGCAGAGGCACTTAAAAGACAACATGAACCCAGAGAGCCCAATAATCCGTAATTAAGGAATATGGCTTAAATTTTATAGGGCTTCATATTATGATTTAAGCTATACCTGTAGCCGAAAAGACCTACCTTTTTAGGGAACTATATATAGAAACCATAATAAGGAACCCTAAAAAGGTAGGTCTTTTCGGCTACAGGTATGCCTTAATTAAGGGGATTAGGGGCTCTCTGGGAATGCCCTAAACTTGATGCTACGCCCTGAACCCAAAACCGATACCAATGCCCTGAACTCAGCCTTGGATCCCATACTACCCCAAATCATAGGGACCCTTAGGGGGGTAGGGGGAGGGGGGGTAGGGGGCCTTAATGCCCATAATAAGGACCTAATAAGGACCTAATAAGGCCTATTTGAGGAAGTATAGTCCCCTACCCCCCTCCCCCCTACCCCCCTAAGGGTCCCTATGACCAAAGGTGGTCCTCGACCCTCGACCTTGGGTTTAGGGGCTAGCGAAATAAGACCCTGAACTTCAACTGAACTCAACCCTGCACCCTAAACCCACCATACCCCAAACTTGGGTCTAGGATTTAGGGCCATGGTACCCTGAACCCTCCACCTTGGGAGGCTCTGCCCTGGACCCTAAACCCTTACTAACCCTTACCCCTAAACCTCTCACGGTAGGATTCGGTCTGTTGCCAGACGGAAAAAGGCATTCAACAAAAGAAACCCTGAACCCCTCCAGTAAACCCTAAACCCTAAACCCTGGAGCCTTATGTCAGCTTGGGAGGATCAGGCAGACGTAAAAAGGAGTTCAAGAAAACAAAGCCCTGGAGGCTGTGTGGGGCGTTACCCACGCCCTGCATACGCCTTTGATGGCGGTGACGAACGCCATCAGCGGCCTCACGGCTGCTGGAGGCGACGCGAATACCTTTGGTTTGGGGTGTGGGGTTTCTGACCAGGACCCAAACCCCTGCTATCATTTTGGGTGGAGGTGCTTAGTGTGCGTTTCGGGGTTCGGGTTGATGGGCATTGGGGGTCTAAGAAATCTTTCTGCGGTTTTCTTATACGCGTTACTATTATAAAGGGTTGGTATCGTCGTCCATGGCTTATAACACGTGTTGCGTCTAAGGTACTATGGGGGTGGTTGTCAAAATTATGGTCCCTTTTGGGGTCGTTATTGTCACTTATTATAATACGGCACCTAATATTTAGGGTACCCTAAAAAGGACCCTAAGTTTGACAACTACCCATGGGTTTCGGGCAGTTGGACTCCGGGTTGGCTGACTCTGTTCAGCAGATCCAGGCTCGGAAGGCTAAAGTCCCAAACCCCAAAATCCAATGCATCGCTGAATTCGATGCTACAAAACTCATAAAATCCCAAGCCCTGAACTCTGAACCCTAAAACCCTAAATGACCCTACTGAATGTAATCCCTAAACCCTATATACCCCATAGGCCGACAGAGCAGGCTACACAGTGGCCTAGCACTTGCAGCAGTTGGTCCTTTCGACATGATTCGACATGATGCAAGCAACATACACACTATGCAGTTTAGGGGTTAGGTTTTAGGGTTTACGGGTTAGGGTTCAGGGGTTAGGGTTTAGGGGTTGGGGTTACCCAAAACCGTGCGACCCTGAACCCTAAAGCCTAGAGCCCCGCACGCTGAAAGTACCCTGACGTAGATTTCTTCCAGACAGAAATGTGCTCTCAAAACGAAACTTAGACCCCAAACCCAAGTCCCAAATCCCGAGCTCCCTTTTACCATATCGAGATGAAAGATGCCACCGACGCCCCCGTGCCTCTTGTAGAAATCACCTTGAAGCATGCAGTATGGCAAGCATAAGTAAGCACAGTGATCAGAATCATTGCTGCCATATGATGATCTTGCAGCCATCATGATGACTCCAGCGCCGTGCTGTTCTTGTGACTAGACTTACATCAACTGCCCTCCCCCTTTTTGTTATATACATCTGTGGCTGCCCTTCATCGTGCTACTCGCCGTACTGTCACTAGCACACTGAGCATGACGATGAGTCCAAACAGCCTTCGCAACATTCTGACCAGGGTGATGTCCCGTCGTTATTACTGCCCCTAAACCCTAAACCCTAAACCCTGAACCTTGATCCGGAGAGGCCCAGGCTCCGGCATTAAGAGCTTTGGGTTTAGGGCAGCGACCGGCAGGCCTTATGCTCATGGGCACCGGCGGAGGCGTGATGGCACAAGGCCTGGCGCAGGCAGGACGGCAGGGCAAGACATGCAAAGGGGGTTGTTCTACGAAAGAGCATGTGCAAGGTGTAAGCTATCTGTCAGCTCTCAGAGTCGAGTTGCTAAAGGCGAAGCTGACTTCTAGGAACAGTGCCTGAAGTATCCCTGGGTACTGTGGAAACTCCAGGCATTCGTCAATCCCTGAGCTGAAGGTTTTGCTTGAAGGTGTACGGTTCAGGGAACCCTGTACGATTCAGGAAAATGGGTAAGAGGATCAGCATTGATTGCCCCAGAAGACCCCAGTTCAGTCATCATGGGATTTAGTCTTCTCTAGTACGCCGCTACAATCCTACAGAACCCTTCTAGAACCCTTATAGTAACCCTGAAAGGAGCCCTATAGTACCCTGTAGCCCAAAAAGAAGTCTTCGAGGCGTCGGTGGCCATCTCGGCAGTGAACATCGCCGGTGGCTTCCTGGCCGGGGTTTCCCAGAGGGCCTCGCCCCCTTTGGAGGGATCTGGGAGTTTCCGAAACTTAGGGGAACCTTAATTGGGGGTCCTTATAATAGGGATCCTACTATTTCGGGGTACTATATTAGGGTCCCCTATTTTCGGAAACCCCCATCTGGGTAAGAAGCAGAAACATGGTACACGTAGGAGCTCTGGGTATATAGGGTTTAGGCTTCAAGGGTATAGGGTTTTGGGTTCAGGGTGTATACTTTGCACGTAGGCACACATTCATACATGCATGCATGTTTGTACGGGGCTGGCTGGCTGGCTGGCTGGCTGCCTGGCTGGATGGATGGATGGATGGATGGATGCAAGTTTATGTAGGTGGATTCATGCGTGGATGGGTGGACGGAGTGGAACTAAGACGCCTGCTCACAAAAAGCGGGTCTCAATTATGGGATAGAGTTAGGCACATGGAGGTTGTGAAGCCACACTCAGGACGATGCCTAAACTCCAAAATGACTGGTGCCTCTGAAATTTCAGGAGACTATGTTTTCCCATGCCAGGGGGCTAATTCTCTCCTAGCTGCTAGCCGCAGCCCCTTTTTCAAGCCCGCTTCCGGAACCCTGAACCCTGGACCCTAAGCGCTAAACCATACAACCCAAACGAGGCTTTGGCTGGAGTGGACGAAAGAGGGCCCTAAAAAAAATTGAAGCCATACAACCCAGCTGGGACTCCCTTTACCTTCAATACTCGATGGTTCCCTTGTCAAGTATGCCCTACGCTCCTTGAGCCCTAAGCCAAAAACTTGAACCCCGAAACCCATAGTACCTGAGACAAACCTTGTAGTAACCTTGATAATCAGTAACCTTTAAATGGTAACCCTTCTGCTATCCCACATTCTAGATTCGAGCCCTCATGCCACCAGGTCACGAAGCGCATGCTCGACCTGTTCCGTAAGCCTGGTGAGGCGACTCCGGTGTCAGGGCGCGGATGTAGGATTCTTGATGGTGTATGGGTCGATGGCTATGACTACCACCACCAGCACCACTGCTGCCACTACCACCACTACCTCCACCACTGCGGTGTAGTCAAGATCCCCAAGGTCCCCTTCTTTTCTCAACTGCGGAACAGGCGGACTACACCAGCATCTACCTCTTGCCGGCTGCGGGGCTGGCGGCGGCCTGGTTGAGTCAGAAGAAATGCAGGCTTAGCCTTAAGGTTCAAGAGTGCAAGGGTGTAGTCTGCAGGGTGGGGGTCTAGGATTGCTTGGGTTAGGGAGTGCGTTTGGGGCGGTGCCGGGGCCTCGGAACCTGTCTCCAAACATCCCTTTTTCTATATGAGCCGTAAATAGGGCCCCAAAAAAGCACATAAGCAAAGAAAGGATAGGGATATCCCATATAAACCCCCTTATAACGAAGCCCAATAAGGCAGGAATGTCCCCATAAAATGCTTATGCTTATGGGCTTCTTGGGCGCCCCAGTAAAGTCCAAATTCCCAGCCCCAACCCTGGGAAGCTCGAAGCCATGTGGTTTTGTTGGGGGATTGAGGTTTAGGCTAGTTACCAGGGTTTAGGGTTCGGTTTCAGGCTGTGTTGCGTGAATTTCGGGTTCGAGGTTTCGTTGGGCTTTGGCTGTCGTGTCAGCAGCCCTTTAATTTTACAACCCATAACCTATCTGCCATATACAAGCCCTATCCGATCTATCTGATAACGCATAGATAGTATCCTTCAACAGAAGCGAGGTGGGTTCCCTTAGGTACGCCATAAAATCCTGAACCCCAAGCCTTAAGCCCACGGCATGGCTACGCATATACATACAAACCTACATACCTACCTACATACACTCCTACATGCATACCTATATACATACATACCTACATTCGTACATGCGTACATACATACATACCTACCTACCTACCTACCTACATACGTTCGGACATACATACATACATACATACCTACATACGTACATGCGTACATGCGTACAGCGTACATACCAACATGCATACATGCATACCTGCATATCTATATTTTTTGCAGTTGTGTTTAGATGTCTATTCATGTTTTATCATATTCTATATTAAGTTCTGTTTTATGGCATGATAACAAATGCAATATGTTTTGATATCTTACGATATGGTATGTGATAGGTCGACAGATCGATAGGCCGTCAGACAGATAGATTGACTGACTAATCGATGGATGTACATCTGTATACTAGATAGACACATACTCACAGAAAGTCACGTAGTTAGGTAGATAGGTAGTTAGCTAGGTGGATAGGTCGATCGATAGATGGATAGATGGATGCAAGCCCTACTTTCCGAAACGCTCAGGTCGTGCCGTTTGCTTTGCCGGCCGCCGCGCCGACGGTGGGAACTCTGTCAGGCCAGGTTTCCAGTGAAACGAGCAGGGGTTTCGGGTTTGGGGTTCAGGGTTCGACGCTTAGGGTTTCGGATTAGGGTTTAGGCCCAAATTTAGGGTTTCGGATTAGGGTTTAGGGTTTAGGGTTTCGGATTAGGGTTTAGGGGATTTTAGGGCGGAAACCATAAGTTGGAAACGAAGATTAGCCGGCAGGGGGTCGCTGATCAAGCCCGAAACCCGAAACCCTAAACGCTTGGCACCTGTAACCCTACACCCCCGGGTTGAAACAACTGCTGCCCCTGATTTCCTAAATCTCCAAACCACAAAACACCTCTCAAAGCCGCAACCCTAAAACGCAACCAAGGTTAAAATACAAAAACCCGACCACAAGTACACCCTGAAAGCGCTGCTTGCCAGGGCTGATGTGCATCGGTGCCATCGGCGGCTTGTCGCCTCATGCTCAGTCGATCCGTCAACGAAGGGTTCACGGTTTTAGGGTTTCGGGTCCTTTTTGGGAGTTGAGGGTTTGTGGTTTAGGGCTTTAGGGGTTCCGTTTAGGGTGCAGCAGTGATCAGGGCTTATAATAGGGTAGGGTTTTGGGCGAACTGTAGGCTTCGCTGTCAGAGTTCTGCTTTTTCAGAGCCTCTTACTGTCATAGCATGGATATGGGAGTTTCCGAAAATTATGGGTACCTTATTTGGGGGTCCTCATAATAAGGATCCTACTATTTCGGGTACTATATTAAGGTCCCCTATTTTCGGAAACTCCCATATATTTAGGGTTAGGCAGGCGACTTCACAGAAAAGCAGACGGTTATAGCTTTCCGGAATTTGAGTAGGCGGTATTGGATTCTTCGGGCATGGCCGTGACAGGACGATGCTAAAGCTGCTACAGTCTTGCTATCACTCTTCAAGCTATCATCTTTGAGCGTGCCAAGGTCACAGAAAACCGCGCAGTTCGGTTTGGCCCTGGGCGTCTCCGGCGTCACAGGCTCCCAGGGAATGTCCCGGTCTCCACGCGCCATATCTTTCTCAACCCTTACTTACTAAATCATACAGTACTAATTCATACTAAGTCATAAAACCTGCAAAACTCAAATCCAGGCCCCAAGCGCGCAGCTAAGAATCTCGAAACCGGAACCCCACCCTCACGGAACCACCTCACTTGATTGTCTTGCAGGCGCCACCGGCCACCTAGCCCCAAATCCTCAAGCCCAGACACCCCCAACCTACCACAACCACAGCCCAAACCTTCACTCCACCCCAAGAGCCTCCCATCCAAAATCCTACCCCCGGAAGCCTCCACTCCCTTAAGGGAACTCTTATGACCTTGATAAAGGCAATCGTAGTAAGGACGCTAAACCCCAAACCCAACTTCGAAGCACATCGCTCCCCTCCCCACCCCCTTCCCCCCCAAAAAAGCAACTTTGCTCCATAGGCGCCATGTTCATCTGTAGGAGTCCATAGATAAAATAGGAGTCTGGACTCCCGAACCCCCCAACACCCCCCAACAGCTACAAGCCGGCAACCCTAAACCCCCTTAAGTCTAAGAAGCCCCCCAAATTAAATCACCCCTGAACCCCAAAAGCTTTAAAAAGTTTTTTAAACCTGCAAAAAAATAGCAAAAAAACCCAAATTCCCTGTCTCCACAGGCGCCATGTCCATGACCTTGGCCTCTTTGCCGGCTGGGCAGTTAGCCCCCGCCGTGGGCCTCGTGGCGGCCGGCGGCGCCGCGGGCTTCGGCCTGGGGAAGGCGGTTCTTCTCCTTCTTTTTTTAATAATTGTAATTAGTAATTCATAATAATATTATTAGTGTATTGATACTAATCATTACAATAACAATCAGAATCATAACAATGCTGATCACAATAACTATAAATTCGGTTTTCGGGTTTCTGGAGACCCAAGTTAGGCCACCTCAACCCGAAAGGGTTTCAATTACGGATTTGTTGGGTGCGTTTAAGCTTTGGGGTCCAGTGTTTGAGGGCTTCGGGGTCAGGGTTCTTAGGGTTCAGGACTTGGGGGATTTGGGGTTTGGGATATTACGCAGCACTTTGGGCCGGAGGTCTTACTCTCGTTATGGTATCGGGCTAAGGGCTTTGCCGGGCTTTGTCTGTGCTATTAGGAGACATGAGAGCTGCAATACAAGCAACAAGACCACCAGCAGTAGCTCCAGTGTCAAGCATGTCAATCGCAGGGAGAGGAGCATGCATATAGCAATATCAGGTTGCTTCCACAGTTATACTGTCTGTATCAGACAGCGACGCAGCGCTTATCGAAACGGCTGTGGTGATGACTCCAGACATCGCCTGCCAAATGAAATCGCAGGTATTAGCCTCCATGGTCTGGTTGTTCGTTTGTGCATTGCAGAGTTGACCGGCATGTCGCATCCTTGGGTACTCAGGGTGTCTGTTTCGTTCGGACATGGGGTTTCAGGTTCAAGGCCCGTCATTATAACCAAGCTAAACCCTAAACTCGAAACCCTAAACCGCCCATCACCGTAGCCAAGACAATAAGCAGAAACAACGGAAATGGCAATGCATCCTCAGCCTCTAATCATCATAATAATAGTAATATTGATAGTTTATAATACTATACTTAAGAATAAGCGCAAACCTAAACCCTAAACCCTACTGTAATAATGAATCCTCATCCTCAGGCCGTGAGCCCCATGGCCTTGCCTCAGACGGTTGCAGCCTTCCACGCGCTCGTGGGAGGTGCAGCTGCGGCTCCCTCTGATGAAGTCTTCGTTGGGTTCCTTGAGAAGGGAGTCCATAAGGGATACTATAGTAGGGTTTTATGATATAGGGGCCGAAATAACTACCTACACGATTTGGGGGGCTCCTTATCATAATTATAGTAATGGGCCCCCAAAACCCTATTCTAATTATTAAGGATCCTATATATGACGGTGATTGTTATTGTGATCATAGCTGTTACTGTCAGCCTTATGATTGTAGTAGTTGTTGCTGTTAGTGTGATTCGCATGCTGCTGTCTTTGCGTAGTAAGCATGGTTCTATGTCGCTGCTGTTTATGATGGATGTTCAGCGCTTTGGGCTTAGGGTTTCGACTCAGGGTTCCGGGCTCATCCCGAGTGTTTGGGTCGCTGTGCAACATCCCCGAAGCCCTAGGCTCTGGAAAACGCCGGAGCCCCGCATTCCCTCAACCGTACCCTACGACGGTAGCCTCAGAACCGCAATCTGGAAGCCTTTAACCCCCAAAACCGTAGAATAGTTGCACTTGCAAGCATGCAGGCCTATTCTTCTTATGTCTCTTGCTCTCCTTTTCCTGTTTCCATTGTTCGAAGTACTGTAGTGCCGCCGCCTTGAGCAAAGAAGGCAAGGGATACCGGACGGCCAAGATACTGCTTCCCTCCTCACCATTGCCTTCTGCAGCCAACTCATTCCAGAGCACTTATCCCCAAAGTGTGTCTTGCAGCCGAGGTGGCCACCTGCCTCGGCAGCCACTTGATTCACCCGCATGCTGCATTGGGCCACAAGGCAGAAGCAAAAGACAAACCGCACGACCTCATGCTTGCCGTTCATGTTTAGTGGAGTTTTGATGCGAATAGTCAGTGTCCTCTTCGTAGTCGTTGTCGTCATGGCGGTGATGGCTGTAGCAAGATCAAGAGCTGGAACAGCAGCAGAAGCAGCAGTGGCAGGAAGTCGTCGTAGTCGTAGCAGCAGGAGCAGGAGCAGGAGTAGGAATCAATAATTTACGCAACGCTACAAGGCAAGGAAAGGGTAGCAATGACGATGACGATGATGATCATGATCAAGATTGTTCATTCGGAACGACGGTTTCAGATGCGGCGTGGTGAAGCGATGTTGGCTACAGTCTACAGGATTAGCGGTTGAGGATGTACTTTCGAAGGTTTGACAGGGTGTATATTTAAGGATTTGGAGAGCTTGCACCTCAGTTTTCGGAGAGTAGCGCAATGATGAGAGCTCCGGACTACTTACGTTCCAGAACCCTCATGGAACGCAGTATGAGGAAGTTTTAGAGAGCCTTAAACCCCAAAACCCTAAACCCTAAAGTGTAATGGCTTGGCTCCTTGCGAGGTGGGTGCCATGCTTGGAAACGCAATTGGAGGCCCCCGGACGGCTGTGGTGTTCCGCAAACCCCAAAACCCATCAACTCTATATGGGAGTTGCCGAAAATTAGGGGTACCCGTTTTGGGTCCTTATAATAAGGATCCTACCATTTAGGGTACTATATTAGGGTCCCCTATTTTCGGAAACTCCCATATTGGGGTTTAAGGGTGTAGGGTTTTAGGGTTATAGAGACCCTAAACACCAAATCTCCTAAGCCCTAGACCCAAAAGCCCCAACACCTACACGACCCTTGAACCCAAAGTGGACCCGAAAACTTCAAGCCCTAAACCCCAAACCTTAAGCCCTGAACCCCGTACCGTTGCCGGGATTTCCGCCGCACACAGACTTGCCAGGTGGAAAAGAGGCCTTGTCTAAAAGCAAGCACCTAGCTCCAAAACTCCAAACGATAAGCCCTAAGGCAAGTTGAGCTTCTCTTCCAGCATATACAACCTTGTTGAGACACGACAAAGTCCGCAGAAACCCTATGTATATTGCGAGCCAGACCTAAACAGAAACAGCAGTCTGTTCCTGGCCCGAACTCTTGCGGCATATCGGAGCCGGTGGCCGCAGTTGTTCTATTTGGCGCTCCTCCGTAAAACAGAAGGGTCCCGTTTTAGGTCCCGAATATGGTGCGGCACCCTTATGTAATGGACCTCTCTTGGGACCCTAAATTAGCGAACTGCCCATATCTTGGAAGGAATCACCTTGACGGGCAGTCTTATTGCCTTCGGTTGCTCGGCTGCATGGCGACAGCACCGTCCGTTTGGCTGGCGATGTGTGTCACTCGTGTGCAGGCATCCGAAACTTCGCAGCAAAATGTGCCGTCGGATGACGAGGTAAGCTGAACGGCAACCTGGGTTCAAAGCCCTTCAACCTGCCCAACAAGCCGCTCGGACGCACAGGAGAGTCCTTAGCAGGTCTTCCAGGTTCCGGAGGTTGGAGCTTGAAGAGACCCTGAAATCCGAAACTTGCCTGCAGTTTCGGGTTCAGTGGACTCTAAAACTCCTGAACTTCGGCTGTTGCGTTGCTCTTCCGTTGAATCCAAGGAACATGCTCAACGCCGGCATGGCTGCATCTCAGCTACCCGGCGGCACAGCCCGCGGTTCACCGGGTACGGGCTTAGCAGTCAGAAAGCTTCAGAGTTTGCGCTAAATCTTATACGATTTTATATTACACCGATTATATTATACTGAATTATGCAATACTATACAATACTATTACACTGTCTTATAGTATTATAGTGTGTAATACTCAATATCTCAATATATGATATAGTATTGTGACTAAATCCTACGGCTTGGATTCTTCGCCGCCTGGTGGGGTTTCGAGGGCTTCGAGGTTTGGGACTTCCGCTCTGGGAGGGGAATCTGTAATCTGCTATAGGGGCCTTCGTAATTACTTATACCATTTTGGGGGTTCCTTGTTATGAAAGTATAATGGGCCCCAAAACCCTATACTAATTATTAAGGCCCCTATATTAGTCTCCATTGTAGTTCCATTTTTGGGCTACCTTGTAGGATCCTAACTACAAAAATGGTTTAACTAAAGAAGCGAACTTCTATGGAGCCTCATTACCTTACAGGATCCTAAATGTAAACCAGCAAGGGAACTACAATGCAGACGATAGGAAGGCATCATGTGGCCCCTTGCAGTTGCCGGGTGACTGTACCTTTAGCAGAAACTACATTTCCTGTAGGGTCCCGTGAAACTCTACATTAAAGTAGCTGAAGGTGTACATAGTAGTTGATCTAGGCTTAGCTGGAGCGGCAGTCGCAGTAGTCTCTACCTGCAGTCTCCATTGTAGTTCCGTTTGGGGTTACCTATTAGCCCTAAACCCTAAACCCTAAACCCTAATCCTAACTATATAGAATTGGTTCACGGCACTACAATAGAGACTCTAAGTCTGAAGGTAAGACTGTGTAGCAAGCGTTGAGCCGCAGCCAGCCTTCGGCAGGGAAATGGCGAGCCTTTGGACGAGACAGTTATCCGTTTTAACTAATGTAGGGCCTTCATAATTAGAATTTGGTTTGGGGGGGATGCTATAATTATGATAAGGTGCTGCCAAAACCCTATTCTGTTATGGCCCCTCAGTACCTAGCATGCTCGATGCCTGTGTTCCATAGTAACAGCACAGGGCTCCTAGCCGCAAAGGAATGCAGAAAAGAAGTCGAATGGTAAGCCAAATTGCTCGCAACTCATCGAGGCAACACTCGCATTGAAGTGGCCCGAGCCCACACTCAAAACCCTTAACCCTCAAGCACCGTGAGTTTAGACTTTGGAAATGGAGCCCTTACTTATCGAAGCTTTAAAAGAAAGCCCTAAACCCTATAGGCTTCCTAAACTGTAAACCCTATAGGCTTCCTAAACCCTGAACCCTATAGACTTCCTAAACCCTGAACCCTATAGACTTCCTAAACCCTAAAATACTAAACCCTGAACCCTGAAATCACAAAGCCTCAGGCTTGGCATGCTCGGCATCTTCTGTGCCACGGACTCGGCGGGCCTGGGCACTGCTTTGATGTCCGAGCCCAAGCCTGGCTTGGCTTTTTTTGGAGAGGGGGCGGGGTGTCAGGGTTTACGGTTTATTAGGCTTCGGGGTTTAGGATCAAGGGGAGCCCGGGATGTGGGGGTAACCCTTGCAGAGTCTGGGTCTAGGGTTTGGGATCAGTGGGAGCCCGGGATGGAGCAACCCTTGCAGAGTCTGTGACGAAGTTTATAGAAAGTCAGTTCCATCAGTGAATCGTGCTCGATTGCTATTGTGGTCTTGAGGGCTTTGTATTTGCAGCCAAAAAAATGTACTGAATCTTATCTTAGTTGGATTATTGCTGTCTAACTTCTCGAGTCAGAGTAGAACAGTTCGAAGCCCTTCAACTTTCTAGAAGCTTCGGCCTATCCAAAATTCTGCCTGAATACTGTTAACTCCTTCGATATTGCGGCTGAGATGCGTCAAGGTATCTGTGATGAACAGTATTGTTCTAGCCCAGTACTACTATTCCTTGTATTATCTACTACTCAACTGCTCTGCCTCTCATACTGCCTGCTGCTGCTACTGCTGCTTCTGGCACTACTGCGAAGTCTGCTAGTACCAGCCCCTAAACCCTAAACCCTAAACCCTAAACCCTATAAACCCTAAACCCCAAACCGTAGGCACTTGTACAGCAACGGCACTACAACCACAGCACCCTGGCTTGGGTAATTGTAGGACTACTGTTAAGATGCCCCAAGTCTTCACACAGTCTGTAATATAGGGGCCCAGATAATTACCAACACTATTTTGGTGGTTTCTTATTATTATTCTATATATTATAATGCGCCCCAAAACCCTATTCTTATTAAGGTCCCTGTAGTACTCATAAATCATAAGCCACATGCGATGGGGTGTCAGGTACAGCACCACTGCACTTTCCTCTGTTATGGGCGTGCACCTCGTGGGCAGTGTTGGTGGTGGCGACATGCCCTGCTGCATCACCGTCCTGCGCCTCGGATGCTAAAAGCATTGAAATTGAAGCTGAGCCGGTCGGAAAAATTGGTAACTGCACCCTGCACGCTGGTCTTTGGCATCTTCACTCTGCTACATAATTCCTGTTGTCTCCAAGCTGCGGCGGAAAAATGTTTCCCGTGGCCAGTTCCAGGTGTCCCTAGCTACTCTTTCCCACTGATGTCTACCGCCGAGGGAGAAACCAATTATTCCGTGGAAGCTAAGGCGGTAATCATATCATCTCCTACTGGGCATGCGGGTTCCGGGTCAACAGCTCATCGACCGGTTTTTCTGGGTTTGGAAGATCAGTCGTGGGTCGGGTTTTGGGTGCTTCGTGGGATCAAGTGACCGGACGACCGTTTCCATTTAGAGTTTACGGTTTATCTTAAGCCCCAACAACTGAGGGGCTGAGTACCCTAGCCCAAAAGAGGCTAACCCAATTATGGCAGGATCATAAGAGCCTCAAAGCATTAAAGGTTACCTACTCAGCTACTAAGATCCCCTTATAGAATGCCTACAGATCCCTTAAAGGAACCCCTTTATAGTACCCTAAACCCTAAAACGGTTACCTACTCACTACTAAGTTCAGGGGCTGGTGGTGCACAGCGGGCTCAGACCCGGCGGTCCGCCACGCTCTGATTGCCAATGCTATTCCTTAGGGCGGTTTAGGGTTTAGGGTTTAGGGCCTCCTTACCCAGAGATCCCAATACCCCTTAATTAAGGAATATGCCTTAAATCATGATAGTAAGTTCCTTGGAATGTTTCTACTAAATGGAATTCCCAACCTCTATTACAGCTGTTAAGGCCCCCATACTAGACCCTTCTACAACCCTTATAAACCCGATGACTAAGAAGAGCCCTTTAGAGGAATCCTCGTTTAGCTGTCATTGCCCTATATTGCATCATATATCCCTAAACGAAATTCCTTACAGGAATCCTAAACTAAACCTTAAAACCTATATGAACACTAGAGCAGGTGCCGATTATTAATTAATAATCTTTCTTCCTGCAGAGGTCCCAATCACAGGCTCATCCTGGTAAGGAATTCGAGCTAAGCAAAATAGAGCCCAGGAACTATGTAGAACCCTCATACTACCCCTTAAAGTCGTCCTTATCGACCCCTTTACAAGGAACCCTTAAAGGGAACCCTACTTGGAGGTTCATGGGTAGTTATAAGTGGAGTTATAAGTAGGGTAAGTCTAATTATAACTCCTATTGGGGGACTTATAACCCTACTTATAACTACCCATCTACCCCTTAAAGTCGTCCTTATAGACCCCTTTAAAAGGAACCCTTAAAGGGAACCCTAGCCTAGAGCCCAGGAACTCCTACTCTGGCTGGGCCCTGGTGGCCGAGGGCATGCTCCTGGGCAGCCCCACTCTGACGGTGGTGGGCTCTCTGATCGGCTTCAGTGGCCGCTGGGACGCAGGGAGACTGATAGAAAGATAATGTCGTGGCACATTGTGGTGGTGGTGGTGGTGGTGGTAGCGGTGGTGGCGGTGGTGGTGGTGGCTAGTAGCAGCAGGAGGAGCAGGGCTGGAGCAGGAGCAGGAGCAGGAGCAGGAGCAGGAGCAGGAGGAGGATTACGAGGAGAGGACTGTACACAAGGCGACAGACACAAGCGGTAGACGTAGTCCTGTCATCGTGGACACAGATAGTACCATTTATCTTCTTGAGAACGATGTACTTTAGGGCCATAGGGATCTGAAATAGCAGGCAATAGTGTTCCTTACAGTCCCTGTTTACCCCAAGGCCCTATTCTGCTCGTTCAGCCCCTATATTAGAGCCGCACCTTCTCTCGTCGTCCAGCTACACCGTTACAGTTACAGCAGTGAGTGGGGATGAAGGACATATGTCGATTGCACCGTCACAAGACGAGCAGCATCGCAAACTCTGTAAACTTGTGCAAAATGCAATGGTAACGCAGTGGCATACAGGGCTAGCGGCTGATGGGGACTGTGATACGGCGAGTCGACGATGGTACAGGAATCGGCGAGTAACATGGCGGTATTTTTCCTTTCGCCAAGCATGTGCTTAAACGTGCGACCCTAAAACTAGAAAAGATCAATATTTGCAAAAAACAGCTCGATGAAGACACGAAGGGCAATATGTGCATGAGACTTGTGAAGATGCGACTGCCGCAGCAGATGCGATGTCATAGACGGTAAACCAAAAGGTGAAACTGTGAGTCATCCGAGCACATGACCCCTAATATAGAGGCCTTAATGATTACCTATACTATTTTGGGGGGTTCCTTATTACAATTATAGCATAATGGGCCCCAAACCCTATTCTAATTATTAAGGCCCCATACCAATCTGTACCGGGAGACTTCAACCAGATCATGCTACCCAGACCGACACTTCTCAGCAAAGATATGATTGGTGTGCAATGCCTGGCTCCCACCTTGAAATCTTAAGCACGAATGTAGGGGGGGTTTTAGGGTATCGGTATCAGAGACACTCCAAAGCTTTCGGTAGAGCGGCTCCGTGCCTCGGTTTGTCCGAGTCTGAGGAGCCATTCTGACCAAGATCATGTGCGTGCGGTCCTTAGCTGCCAGCGCTTTGAACTGGACTCAGCTGCATACCGCTTGCTTTTTCATCAACCTTCTAAAGCTCAATACACCCTCACCGACACTGACGGCAGATTTTGCACTATGTGCCCGCAGAAATCTGGCATGAACCCGAAACCCTTAGCCCTACAGGCCCTGGACCCTTGTTGCACCAAGGACGCCATGAACCGCGATATTCTGAATGTCATCTTCGGAGGTATGGCGATGGCGCCGCCGAAGAAGGATCCCACGCTGCGTCTTTGGGTTTAGGGTGTATAGTATGGGTTTAGTATCGGTTCAGGGTGTATAGGGTTTAAGGCCTAGGATTTAGGGTTTGGGATTTAGGGTTTGGGGTCTGGGGGTTTAGGGCTGGCTGTTTCAGGTGAATAGGTTTCAATTGGGAGATCAGGCGAAGTTAAGGGACTAGGGCCTGGTGCTGGTAGGGACGCTTCGGCCAAAACCGGCCTGGAGCTGGTTAATTAGAGGGAACCAAGGTTTGTGTTCCGGTTTTGGGGGCAACCAGCGCCCCGGCTCCTTCCCAAGGATTCCCTAAGAGGGGCCGAGAGGTTAGAGTTTGCAGTTGCATGGACCTGCATGCAACCGCGTGCCTTTGCAAGGGAAGTCTACCTGGACCCCCAAAGTCGGCAAAATAATGGCCCAAAACTTGTAGACGGCTATTATTCTACATACTTTTGGGGTCCAGGTACTGACTATGTCAGGTCTGTGTCGGTGAAAACTTGAAAGCCCGCGGATAGGAACCGGCTCCTAGTTTTCTGCAATGGCTGCAGAAGTATGAGAATCGCCACAACAGTCGTGAGCACAGTAGCTTGCATCGAGTGCTTTCAGAGGTGGTCCAATGTGCTCCAACCCTGCAGAAGCCAGATAATTCAGGTCAACATGCTCTTAAAGTGGCCTTGCACTGCATTTTAACACCACAACCCTAAACACTAAATATTGCAAACATAGAAAATAAAAACAATATATATATATATGTCCATCTCTAAACCTTATTTTAAAGTAACTTAGACGATCGCCTCCAACTCCTGAAGGAGGGCGCTGTGGAGGTGAAGGACCGCAAGCTTGCACCAAGCCCCAGCTCTCTGTCCCGAACTTGTCTTGGATTGTTTTGAAGGGCTAAACCCTAAACCCTAAACCTGTTTTTGAAGGGTCTTGGGGCTTACGGTTCAATAGTCATAGGGTTTCTATGGGCTAGTTCGGTCTCTGGGGTTTTGCGGGTTTAGGGTTCGTAGGGTTTAGGGTTTAGGGTTTAGAGGGAGATTTGTGGCACACTAACATGAGGACGATGCGGGTATGATGTTGCTGCAGGCCCTTGCAGGCACCCCTTCGCTCGCTCAAGCAGGAACCCTTCAAGGAGCGCGTTTCAAAAGGGCGCCTTAAAGGAACCCTTAAAGCAGCCCCTCAAAGGAACGCTTAGATGACGACCCCTTCAAGGATCCCTGAAAGCAACCCAGCCTTCTTAACGGAATCCCAAACCCCCCAAGTCCCAAACCCTAAACCCTTTAACGGCACTCCTTAAAGGAACCCCTTAAAGGAACCCCGAAAAGGAACCCCCCCTAAAGGGACCCCTAAAGTCCTAAAGGAACCCCTAAAAGGAACCCCTAAAGGGACCCCCAGCCGCTCAGCCTTCGTCGTAAGCTCTGGGATGCCAGGAGCACCGAGAGACGAAGCCCGAGCAGGTGGCCGACCTCCTCCTGGATGCCAAGGAGGCCGACGACAACAACGATACTGATGAGCATGATAATAATAATAATGATAGTACTAGTAATAGTAGTAGTAATACTGGTAATAATAGTAATAATAGTAATACTAGTAATACTAGTAATACTAGCAATAATAGTAACATACTAGCAACAACAGTGGTGTTGCTTCCGTAGCCACGACATCTAGGATGCCGATGATACGGTGATAAGGAAGGAGGTGATGACGATGATGATGGTGGTGGTGGTGGTGACGACGATACGGACATGTCGCGATGCCTGCTTGAAAGCAACACGAGTGGCAGCTCACGCTCCTTCGCATCTGCGTGATTTTGGCACATCATACTTTGGCGCCCATGTGCCTGCCACAGCTTAGCCTGAACGACCTTCGGCACGGTTGCAAGTCTTGTTGCTCGTTTGGCTCACGTCTCTATTGTGCGTTGCCCTGTAGCCAACGAGCTGCAACTCCACCCGACACAGCGTGGCAATTGCGGCAAGGCTTATGGCATTGTTGTCAGGCATGGCGAAGTGCAGCCTGCTGCTCCCGATGCTTGTGTCGTCTCTNCCAACGAGCTGCAACTCCACCCGACACAGCGTGGCAATTGCGGCAAGGCTTATGGCATTGTTGTCAGGCATGGCGAAGTGCAGCCTGCTGCTCCCGATGCTTGTGTCGTCTCTCCAGCACGGGGTGACACCCGCCGGCATCTCCGTTTCGAAGGAGCAGAAGGCAGAAGCTTGGCTTCCGACAGGAGCATCCAGAACCATTTGTGTTATTGATAGTTGGAAGCTGAAGCAGAATGTGAATCATAATGTGGTCATGCGAGGGAATGAATCTAAGCGCCGATTTGTCGTGAGTATCTCCACCCTATCGCCATCACCACTCGCCATCACCATGGACCATGACCATCTTCATCACCACCGTCGTCATCATCGGCATCACCTCTGTCATCAGCCATCCTTTGGTGTTCATAGCTCAGGTGTTGGAACCGCAAAGCTTCAGCTTCGAGGACCTCTTGCATGGCAGCGCAATGCCCGAGGGCATGGAACCCTGGACGAAAGTCTTCGAGTCCCTCGGCCGCGGAGATCGGCTCCCCGTGCAGCAGCTGAAGCAG
This sequence comes from Symbiodinium sp. clade A Y106, assembly GCA_003297005.1. Taxonomy (NCBI): domain Eukaryota; class Dinophyceae; order Suessiales; family Symbiodiniaceae; genus Symbiodinium; species Symbiodinium sp. clade A. Next base: position 25,850 of record BGNK01001319.1, on the reverse strand, counting down.
ATGATGGACGCGNAGGACCTCTTGCATGGCAGCGCAATGCCCGAGGGCATGGAACCCTGGACGAAAGTCTTCGAGTCCCTCGGCCGCGGAGATCGGCTCCCCGTGCAGCAGCTGAAGCAGATGATGGACGCGAGCGGCATGAGTGGCGACATGACGTCCGCGTACATCGACCCGGAATTGAGGTCGGAATTGGGAAACCAAACCGTGAAGAAGGGGATCGCGAATATCACAGGAAACGCCGAGTTGCTGATGAAGGCTGTGCAGCAGGATCCCATGGTGCAGCANATCGACCCGGAATTGAGGTCGGAATTGGGAAACCAAACCGTGAAGAAGGGGATCGCGAATATCACAGGAAACGCCGAGTTGCTGATGAAGGCTGTGCAGCAGGATCCCATGGTGCAGCAGCTTGCAGCTGTTAGCCCCGACATGGCCCAGGTGATCAACAGCCCAGATGCACTGAAGAAGATTTTCAGCCCGGAAGTCTTGGAAAAAGTGCGCAGTGGCCAGATGCCCGACGAAGCTTCCATTCAAGCCATCCTGGATTTGGCATCCGGCACACACGTCCAGAAGGCTGTGCCCACAGCTAGTCCTGCGAGCTTGGTGGTGGACGGGGGGCTGCGTCTGAAGCAGGTGCGTGCGGGAGACGGGAAGACTTTCCCATCACCGGGTGATACTGTTTCGGTCTACTATGCGGGCTATCTGACAGATGGCAAGCTCTTCGACCATGGCAGCTATAGCTTTGTCATGGGCAGTTCCCAGGTGATCCGTGGCTGGGAGGTGGCCTTGAAGCACATGAGCCTCGGCCAGCGGGCTGTGGTGCAGGTGCCGGCAGAACTCGGCTATGGCAGTTCCGGCGAAGGCCCCGTGCCTCCAAACTCGGATCTGCTCTTCGACGTGGACTTGCGCGCCATCAACAAGCTCCAGGCTCCTTTCCTGGCCGTCTAGTGAGGGGCNCTCGGCTATGGCAGTTCCGGCGAAGGCCCCGTGCCTCCAAACTCGGATCTGCTCTTCGACGTGGACTTGCGCGCCATCAACAAGCTCCAGGCTCCTTTCCTGGCCGTCTAGTGAGGGGCTTGCGTCGACCTGTGTTCTGTTGTAGCGATGGCAGCGGAGGCTGAGCCCCATGAGGTTTGTGGAGAATCTGCATGCATAGCAAATATCAACCAATCTCTCACTCTAGTGCAGGCTTGTGCGAAAAGCTCTGTCTCATGTCCGATTTTTGACTGGCTGGGCATGTTGTGATCTGTCAGCGGGCAGCCAGTTCTTTCCATGGCCTTCAGGTGATGATTGTGCCGGGTTACGGCATGGCCGTCTCGCAGGCCAGTGCCAGGGGCCACAGGGGTAGAATAAAGTGGTTCTGGGTTTTCGAGAGGGGGACCCTTAGGGTTTAGGGGGTTTCAGGTTTAGGGGTTTAGGGTTTCTAACAGGGTTTAGGGGTTGGGGGAAGCATTTAGCTTGTTTTGCCGTTCATGACTGTCGCTGTCTTGCGACAGAATGTTGGTAGTCGTCGCAGGCGCAGCGAGCAGTGGCCGATATCGCTTCCTTCCTGAAGGAGAAGGAGATCAACACGCAGCGTCCTCGGGTTCCCAGACTCCTAAATCCTAAACCTTGCACCTTCCACACCATCATCGCGTATCCGCCACCACGACTGGGACCGCTGCTCATGGCTCCAACTTCCTCGTCGTCCACCGTCACCACCACCACCGCCACCACCACCACCACCACCACCACCACCACTGCAGGACCCCCCGGCCGGCCCTACCGCTACTGATACAAAGACCAAGACCCGGCAGAGTAGGACGAAGACTACGACTGCCACTAGTTAAAGTAGTAATACGAACACTGGTAGTAGCTTAATACTCTTGGGGTGCCTTGTGATATTTATAGTATACTGTACGCCAAAGCCCCATTCTGATCATTAAGGCCCCTATATTCTACTACTTGCACTCTCAAGCACCTAAATTGCACTGTGGCCGAGGCGCTTCTCGATTCATCCGGTGGCCGGACGAATGCCGGGACAGATGAATGCTGCTCGTCGGCATCCATCATTGCGACGGCTTTGACGATCCTGACGATGGTAATGCTGCTTACTGGCTATGATGATGATGATGGTACTGATGATGGTGCTGATGATGGTGATGCTTATGGTGATGATCGTGCGTCCCGGGGTTTCGTGCTTGCCGCCCCGCCAGATGTTTTTTGTCTGCCTGAGGCTAGGCCTGGGGTTGAGAGCAGGCCGAGAGATTTTGATCCTGAGCCAGATGCAGTTTCAAGGAGCAGCTCGCAAGATGGGTCAGTCCTGCAGTTGAAACAGTCATACATCGTATCCCAATATTGGTATACTACATGTCCAGTCTTCTAGTACTAGTGGTGTGCAAGTAAGGTCAAGCCAAAGACAGTAAGGTACCCTAAACTACCACAACCTGTTTTTTTGTATGGTCCTTATATACACCCGAATTTTGCGTTGATTCGGACCCTCCGAGAGGTACGGCGCAAAGTGTTCATGTCGGGAGCCATACAATCCAGAGCTCAGCCCCGAAGAGTAGACTGAGTAGACCCGAACTGCAAACCCAATCCTAGCAACAGGAAGTAAACCCATACTGGTAATCTTCGAGACTATACTGCAATGCACTATAGTACACTCTACAGTAGTATAGTACTGGGTATACTATACTATCCTGCGTATTTGAGGCCACCCAGGGGAGATGCGGAGTAGCAGAGGATATCAACACCCCTCCTGAGAAGTGTCATTATGAACATTGAGCCTGCCGCCATGAGCCAACATCATCAGATTGCCCACCCTAAACCCGAAATCCCCCTAAACCTGAAACTCTAAACCCTAGACGCCCCACCTTCAAGTGTTGTTTTAAGAGATCGAAGGTTCTGCTCGCGGAAGCTGGTGTCCCCTACGAATCTTGGGCCGCATTGAGTGGCTGGCATGCGGGGTCCGAGGAGTTCGATTTCTGGAAAGAGGGTTGAGGGTTTAGGGTTGTTTTGGGCTTATAGAGCTTATAGGGTTTAGGGTTCGAGGTTCAGGGTTTGAGTTGTTTTTGAGGTCTTGCTGTCTCGCTTGGTGCTCTGACGAGAAGAAAAGAACGGACCTGGAGCCCTGAAAAGACTCGAGGGCAGAACATTCCACAATCCCCTTCCCAGCAACCTTGAACGCCTGTTGTCCTTTCCTAAGGACTGGGTGCACGAGATGGATGAGGTCCAGGATGACATGTCCAACGTGGACGTGTGCTTGGTGGTAGGCGGGCGGTGTTGCTGTTGGCGGTCAGACGGGCTGCGCTTCAGAGGTTTTGCGGTTTGGTGTCAGGCAATGCGAATGGACAGCTTTCATCCAGGTAGCCATGGCTGCCGCCTTTCCTATTTGAGAGTTTTAGAGGCCATTTATAACGACGGTTTTGATGATGGTTATGATGAAATGGTGGCGATGAAGATTCTGGCGCAGACGATGCGGATGCAGGTGCTCAAGCTTGCTGACGACGAAGACAATGACAGTGACTGACACTTTCGATGCCGATGCCGATGGCCAGAATGTTGATGGTGATGATGGAGCGTGACGATGATGCTGCTGGTGGGGTTTATGATAGCATTGTATTGGCGAAAGAAGTGTTGATGATGCAGAGGGAACCTCCAAATTTTCAGAATCCACGCGGCCGGGCCAGGTGCGAATGACATCACCAACGAAGCAGCAGAGGTGGATGAGGAGCCATCTGGTGCATAAGATTCACAGTACTGTAAGTTGGCCATAAACCATACGCAGATCTACAGCAGCAAAACTACATGAACCGGTCGTGCGTATAAAATCCTGCTATATCCGATACGAATATGTTCGAAGTCTCAATCCCAATCGCCATTTACCAGAACCCACATGTCCTTCTTGTGCAATTAGCTTGCACGTCTTTTTTTGTGCTGTCCACTCGTACCGTGCAGAAATCGAAAATGGGGTTCGGGCCGCCAACAGAAAGCCCAGGCTGGGATCAGGGGTCCGCACATGAGCGGATCCCCCCGACAGTCGCAAGTAGCTGATGACGAAGGTCTTGAGCAATGTTGTAAGGCGACAGAAAGTGTTACTAATACCACCTGTTGATGCTGCAACATGAAGGACTGCTCCATCTACGGCATGCCTGTCGTCAAAGTGTGGGAGGCCAGACAACCTCAACTGACAAAGCTTGACTCAGAACCGCAGTATCCAGGAGTAGCAATGTTTGTACTAGTCGATGGTCACGGTAGCAGTCCTCGCAAGTCGCAAGCCAATGAAGTGTAGTACGACGAGCTCCAACTTGTCACGCCAGTAGACTTTCGAGCACCAGACATAGAAAGTCGCAAAGTAGTTAAGTTACCATCAAAGAAACCGTTTCGTCTCTGTTAATTTAAGTTCCTGAACAAGACCCCAGTGGATCCAATTTGTTATTTTGGAGAGGGCTACGACCAGGAGTCGCGGCCAAGACGACTCGTTTAGGGCTCAGGGCTTATGGTTTAAGTTAAGGGTTTACGATTTAGGGTTTAGGGTCCCCCGCCTCGCCACCCAGCGGGTGTTTTTGGTCTCAGGTTGTTGGCCTCATGGGATGTGGAACTGCAAAGCTTGTCATGAAGTGTAGCAGGTTTAGGCTTTGCTGTTTAGGGCTTGAAGTGTATGGTAGGGGCTTTAGGGTTTAGGGACAGCATCGACTACAAGAGGTTCAAGGATGGGCATGAGAGCAGACAGTGTTTGAACACAGCAAAGCATTGAGTAGAAGAAATGGCACAGCATGATGTGACAAGTTGTAGATGGCCACGCACTGTGTAGTAATGGCGTAGTGTAACAGACGACAGACCGTCGACATGTAGCACAGTGCAACATAGCACAACTTCGCGAAGCACGCTGCAATGTGTGGTTTCTGTCATCGGCTCCCAAACCTGAAGCCCAAATCCCAAAAGGCTGAACAGTACAATCTGAAATCCTGAGTCACTAAACCCTATAAACCCTAAACCCTGAACTCCCTGGCAGCTCGGTACAACTACAGAGCTCAGAGGCCAAGAACTGCATCTACCTGAAGAGATCGATGGCTGGAGGTCTTCGCGCCCTTCTTGGGTTTGAGGCTTCAAGGCTTCAGGCTAATAATTAAGAACAGGGTGGGCACAGTAGAGCTGTTTAGTTATAGTCTGTTGATTATGGGTGTGTGTGAATATATACATATATCACAGGATCTTGAGTTTTTTGGGAGAGGGGGTTTACTGTGATATGATTGGGCTTCTTGTGATGATCAGCTTCAGCTACATAGGTTGGGCCCAGAACCATAAATCCCTGGTATCAGTGCCTCGCAGGCGAGCGTCCGGGGCCGTTTCTTCCCATGTCCGTTGGGATGACACGCCCTGGAATCGGGCTTGTTACAGTATGTATTCGCATATTTGTATTATTACTATGGTTTATTACCTGACATCGTTGTACATTTGTATGTATTATATACCGCTTTCTAGCACAGCATCGTATCATTATAGAGGGTTTCGCGGGTGTGGCAGAAGCAACGAACCCGGCCAGGGCAACGTGCCTGGCATGCAAAGTGAACGCCCCAATCCGAAGAGATTGAACTTTAGTGGTGCTGGGCTTTGGAGTACCATACTTTAATACTTTTTTAATGAAACTTTATGAAATAAAAGTCTATACTTTTTCATACTTGAATTCTTTTTTTATGAACCATTATGCAACAAAAGTTTATACTTTTTTCTCCCTGCCCAGGGTGGGTACCGACTTCATGGGGTGCCTCCTGGGCTTGGGCTTTGGGGATTTGGGGATTCGGGTGAAGGTGTGATTAGACGGGTTACTATATAGAACCCTACCAGCGGCGACCGCAGGTTATGCGGACATCGAGAACCCGGTGTTCTTCCGCGAGACCACCCAGATGTTGCTAGGTTCGGTCCTCGGTGCCGGGAGCGTGATGAAGTGAATGACCGTTTAGGGTTAAGGGTTTTCCTTGACACGACGAAGGGTTCTATGTTGGGATTCTTAGTTGGAGCTCGAGACTTGGCTGCGCGCATGGCACCAGACAAGCCCCTTCATCCAGAGCGGCGAAAGCTGCTTTGCACATGCATAGCCGTGGCCTCCTCCATTCCTGGTCACTAGGCCGGCATACTCGCATCCCGAGATCCTAAAGCCAAAACTTTTACTCAGAGAGCCGTTATCACAGTACCCCCCTAAACCCGAAAGCCCTAACCCGTGCTAACCCCCAATCTAACCCCACCAAGCCCCGAAATGAAGCATCTAAGCCCCACTAGAAGCCCCCAAACCACAATCTACCCCTAAGCCCCCCAACAAAGCATCAAGAAAACCTCGACTAAGGCGATGGCAAGGCCAGCTGCGAAGGCATCGCAGCCGCGCTGAAGTCGAAGTGAGCAGGCCAGGGTTCGCGAGCCACAAAGTAGGGTTTAGGATTCTAAGTCTAGGGGTTAGGGTCCCCTTTAGGGGATCTGGTGTATAAGGGTTCTATAGGGTTTTAGGATTCTAGGGGTTAGGGTCCCCTTTAGGGGATCTGGTGTATAAGGGTTCTATAGGGTTTTNGGGTTTTAGGATTCTAGGGGTTAGGGTCCCCTTTAGGGGATCTGGTGTATAAGGGTTCTATAGGGTTTTAGGATTCTAGGGGTTAGGGTCCCCTTTAGGGGATCTGGTGTATAAGGGTTTCTATAGGGTTTCGATTAAAGGCACTGTAAGGGTAGTTCTCTAAATTGGGGTCTTGTGCAGGGTCCTTTTTCTGAGGGTGCGGTACTGAGCCGTACTGTTTTGGGACCTAAATACGAACCCTGATTTAGAGATCTAGCCACAAAGGAGGGTCTAAAGTTAAGGGGTTAGGGTCTACGGCGTGCTGGGGTATACGGGGTGTATTGAGCTTTCGGGGTTTGGGGCTATGGTCCCCGACCGCAAAGTAGTGTGGCGTCTATTGAGCTGGCAGTTGCTGCATCTTTACCCAGAGGCCACAAAGTAGTTCCTTTTTGGGGTTCATATATAGAATCCTATAAGGTAACCCCAAAAAGGAACTACTTTGGGGGCCTCTGGGTATGCTGAAACTTTGAAGAGCCCCCAGGCCTTGTTTTGAATATTCCCATGATTGGATGAGCGGATTAAGTAAGTGAGCGTCAGTTACAGGTCCCGCAAAAACCGTGCAAGCCCCCATGCAGACGCAGGTCCCGAAACACATCAGACAAAAAGCGCGATTTTGAGCTGAGCTCCCCTAACTCGAAGCTCCCGGAAGCAAACATGTGGATACTGAACACCGGAGATTCGGGATGTGACCCCAATTCGACAGGTTTCTTTCTTGTTATGGGAGCAGCCTATGTTACAAGAACTCTTCCCCCAAAGATAAGCATAGCAACTCTGATGAAGACTAGACAACGAATCGGAGTATACAACATGAATACAACTGTCTGGTGCTTACTAGGGAATGGGGGAATGGATTATGGAGACTATTATTAGGGATTATCTAGGGACTACCTGTGACCCCAAACCCTACAAAATAGTAGGTTATGACCCCTTAATTAGATGGTAGAACCCTTAAAATGGTAGGTTTTCGGATCCCAAGGTACTCCATAGGGATCCATTCCCCCATTTCCCTACTAAGCACCAGGCAGACAAAGCAGTAGCAGGAGCGCCTGAACCGTTGGAGTGCGACATGAATACCCAGAGGCCCCAAAGTAGTTCCTTTTTGGGGGTTACCTTATAGGATTCTATATATGAACCCCAAAAAGGAACTACTTTGGGGCCTCTGGGTAGCAACTAGGTGGCAATTTGCGCAACTTTTTAATTTCCCTAAATGGTTCCGATAGAGGTATTTGTTCATAGATACTTTTCAGAGCCCCAAAACTACAACCCAGGCAAACATACGCAGCCTAAGCACGGTACGGTCGCCGAGTTGGATGATGCAACTGACAGTAGTGACACTACTCAGGCATCATAAGTTATCATAAGCAACAAACATCGATCTAAATCGCAGCCCATCATAAGAACGCAGTTCCCCGCGAAAGGAGCTTGCGGGCGAGGAGATTCTTGGCTGAAGGCAGATCTTCACATCCGGGCAGCTTAGGGTGCAGGATGTGGACTAGGGACTATGGTTTAGCGTATGTGGATCAGGGTATATAATTTGGTGCTTGGGAGTTTTAAGGCCGCACAGGTCCAGGGTATTGGCTTTGGAGAGGCTTCGACAATGATTGCGACATTTGTACGTTTCGGCTCAGAATCCTTATATACGTACATCCCGGCAGTACTTGGAGGTTCGTGGGTAGTTATAAGTGGGGTTATATGTAGGGTAACTATAGTTATAAGCCCTACTGTATTCGGGGACTTGTAACCCTCCTTATAACTACCCATGAACCTCCAAGTAGCCCTGGTCCGAGCGGAGTTCCTGCGACATTTGGAAGTTACCGACGGACACCCCAGCCAATGCTGGCTCAGGAGGCATCGAGCTTTCAGGGGCTTTTCAGGGCTACTTTGCTTAGGACACTTGGAGGTTCATGGGTAGTGCTAAGTAGGGTTACAAGTCCCCTAATAGGGCTTATAACTATAGTTACCCTACTTATAACCCCACTTATAACTACCCATGAGCCTCCAAGCAGCCTTTGGTGTTTGTTTTTGTGGCGGGATTCTGCTCGTTTCAGGGGATCTCCTCAGAATCCTTGGGGTTTGTTGTTTCCCAAAAGGTCCTAGTCCTAGGTATTGTTATGGGGAATACTTTCCGAAATCATAATCGTCATTCCTAATCTAGAAACCCTACAATGGGGAATACTCTCCCAAGTCATAATAGTCATTCCTAATATATAAACACCCTACATTCTACTATACAGGTACTTTTGACCCTTTGGGTTTGTACGGTCCACGACGAGTAGAGTTGCGGGCTCGGCTGTTGCTTCTGATCCTGGTGGTTGCGTTACTGTGGCTTTTAGGGCTCAGGCTCTCAGATCTAGGTACGAGGATTAAGTTTTGTTTAATTTTTCAGGGTCAGATCCGCAACAAACTCAACAGTTGTATCGTTTTGAGAATGTCAGGAGTAGCCAGAATCCAGGGTTGGGGGAAGTCCAGCTTTTGGAGGGTCATTGTTCCACATCAGGGCCTCCCCTGCTAGGGTGCCAGGAAATGCTTGACAAAGAATCAGCGCCCAAAGCGCCAACACCCTAAACCCCGGTTCTGGGTTTCACGGCTCCTGACTCGTAGAAGACATGTATATCACAGATCTGGGCTGTCCTGGCTCGAAAAGCAGATGAGTCGGCATGGTAGCATCACACAAGCATGTCTTCAAGTGACGAAACTGCACGAGACACTCTAGAGTATTTTGGGTCTTGATGCTTCGCAACCCAGGCGAAGACACCTTGCCGAGGACGTGAATACGCTTCCCATGGCGAAATCCTATCTGCATGTAGATACACGTTGTAAAACAGCAATTTTTTCACCTGAGCAGCGGTCAATATTTGCGAATGGGCCAGCCCTGAGCAGGGTTTGCCGCATTGCGGCTCTTCTGGAATGAAAAGAACAATGGACGTACTAGCACGGCCTTTGTCTTTGGTAGGTTTGCAGCTGCATACTAAAGTCGCTACAGCATGTGTCGTGGTGAAGCAAAACAAATCGAAATCGCATCGCTCTCTGCTGCAACCAGTCTCTGCACGTAGAACAACCTTGCTTGACATGAGACGAATGAGTAGTGCTAGTACTGAGTCCTCGGGGCAAGAGTTGCACGGTGAGTTCGCCATCGGGGCAAGGCAGCCTTTGGAATCAAGGAATCACGGGGGGTGTGGGGTTTGGGTTTAGGGTTTTCGAGCGCATGGATCTTAGTGATGGCTGTACCAAGTTGGCATACTAGTAAAATACCGCATCTGGAGAGCTCCAAGCAAGTACTGACCGCATCTCAATCGTCGAAGGCAGCGTTTTCAGAAGCGGCCGTCGTTGCAAAAAAACATGCGAATCATGTTCGCACGTTCCGGAGTTTGTACCATCTCCCTGTTCTCAGTAGCTATCCCTTATAGTTTCTATACAATCTCCGTTTTGCCACGATACATCCCAGGAGCACTAATTGGTCCCAATTTGTAGTTCATTCGCAAAGCCTCTTTCGCAACCCAGACCAGTTGTTTGGCATTAACCGGAATCGAAGCCTGGGCAACTCGCTCAAAGTCTTGGTGTGTACATCTAACAACAACAGCAACAACAACAGCAACGACAACGACAACAGCAACAGCAGCAATGGTAGAATATTGATTGTTAATACGAAGGACAAGAATATGCAACAACAGTCGCCAGAATAGTATCATCTTAGCCGAGCGAAGTTGGGATGTAGATTTTCACGAGTAGACAGAAATGTCAGGCTTGGAGGTACAGGCTTTGGGGTTTCAGGGTTTGGGGTGCAGGTTGCTGGGTAACTGGGCTTTGGAGTACCATACTTTAATACTTTTTTCTTAAGGGAATGATTATGAAATAAAATTGTTTCTTCCTGGTTACTTAAAGCCCAGGTAAAGGGTTGGGGTTTCTCCACTCATGCTATTCGAACTGACTGGGCAGTAATTCGCAACACCCCCTTGTACACTCCGATAGAAAATATACCTATACAACCGCATACCCCAAAACTTCACGAACACCCTGTTCTACTTGTTCAGGCCTCTATACTGTCCATTCTGCCAGGGGTTTGCTTCGACTCCGCACACGATCCTTTGCCAGATGCCCAGCAAGCTTCCGCTGAAATGCTTAAGCCCCAGGAAAAGCTTTCGGCTTGTATGCGTAATATAGCAGCCTAAATAATTACGTATACCAGTTCTCAGCGTCCCTGATTAGAATTACAGTCAAGTTCCCCTAAACCCTATTCGTATTATCCAGGCCCCTGGATTATCCAAGTAATCTTGGTATTTGACCTCAAATTTGGTGCCTTCCGGACCCCAAAAGATACTGTGCACAACCCAACCTCCTGGGAGTTGTTTGCGTGTGTATTGCGTTGCTAGGACTTTAGTTCATGGGTACGGTACCGATAATTCGGATATCAGAGATCGTCGTCCGACAACTAGCCCTTATCTTTGCTAAAACTGTCACTTGTCATCGTTGCCAGTTTGCAACATCTTGCCACCGAAGGCATGCAAGCAGGGGACTGGGACTAGCAGCATTGTCATCTGTAGTGTTTGCAGGACGTGTTGCCGTTGCTGATGCAATTGTTTTTTCGTGTTGTTGTTGCTGCTGTTGTTGTTGTCGTATGTATTGTGGTTTCGAGTTCAGGTTGCCGTACCTGGAGACTAGTGACTAGTGTTTCCAGCAGCAGCTCTGGGACAGGACGTGCCTTTCAAGTGGTTGTTCCATGGCATGTCCTAAACCGAGGTGTACTCTCAGGATTTTGGGTTTAGGGCATTAGCATGTTTCAGGTTAAACAAGACCTGTGGCTTGATGTTCCAACCGCGGCAGCGTGCCAAGTGCGCTTGAACTCGCTGCTGGCACCCCTAAATTAGGGACCCAAAAAGGACACATAAGCATAAGCATGTTTATAGGGATATCCTTACCTTATTGGGCTTCATTATAAGGGGGTTTATATGGGGTATCCCTATCCTAATTTTTGCTTATGTGCTTTTTTGGGGCCCTACTAAACTCCTAGACCCCTAAGACCCCTAAACCCTAAGCCCTAGGCGAAGGGGCTCCTGACTGCCAAGGTGCCTCAGAATCCGATGGCGATGCATCGTCCATCAAGCTGCTGTTGCCGGGGGCCTGGCCTCAGGGAGTAAGTTCAAATATGGGTGTGCGGGTGTGCATGCTTATATACACACACATGTATGCATGGACCATTTGTAGTCTGTGCATACATAAACTTGCATCGTAGTATATAGATGACACACATCAACACACCGATCTACAGGAACAGAAATGCATACACCGATGCATGCATGCTTGCATCCTTCCATTCTGACCTGCATAAATAGGTACATTCTTGTATATGTACATGTATATTTGTTGGAGTTGTCTTACCCACCGCATGCCACATACCACATTCAGTTGTCTGAGTCGTTCAACTTGCTCTTGTCATGAAGCAGGATATCTTCAACAGGTGGCATGTGGTGTATCAAGCTGTCACATACTTGCCACTGCGCTCTCTTACAGCTTTATTTATCCTGTGCACTGTAACACATTGCACTTCACTTGGCTGCAGCCCAGCGTCATGTTAGGCAAAGCAATGCGCAGTATTCGCAAACCCAGGCGGCATGTGTGTACTTTGTTCTTACCGTTATTGGGCTGTATGTTGAGCCGGTAAGCTGTAGCTCGTAGTTTGCACATTATCTCTTAATTATCGTTTTGTGCACAATTTGTCATACACTCTGTATGACCTGCGACATGTGTATTTTGCGTCTTGTACACAGTTGTCTACATCTGATGTATGTTCCTGTTTGTGATCTTGGTCATGCTCTGTTTGTCTTACAATGCTGGGTCATCGTCCAGATACACGCTAGACCAATCAACACTGCACTGCTACAGGACGACACATGTATGTATGCATGCATGTATTCATGCATGCATGCATGTATGTATGTATGCATGTAGGTACGTATGTATGTCTGTATGTATCTATTTCGTATGCATGTACGTAAGTGTTGTGTTAATCGTGTGCAGGGTGGGGCTGGGTGGGGTAGGGTAGGGAAGGGTTTGCAAAGTGGGAGGGAGGTAGATAGGCTTGTAGGTATGTGCGTATGTACGTACATGTTATGTACAAGCATCTTTGATTCATTGATACAAGTGCATTTGTACGTGTAGACAGTTATACATATATTACGGTTCGCGAGGGGCGGAGAGAGCGCGAGAGAGAGTCAGCGCCGGAGCCAGAGCCACGGTGATGTTGAGGGTGAGAATAAGTGGGAGAGTGAGAGCGGGCGAAGCAGCGAGCGAGCTAGCTCACCGACTAGGTGGCTTGGTTCAAGTTGACTTGATGATTATTTCAATGATTTCTGTTATTGAAAGTTTATTACAATTGTTATCACTACTATTCTGCTATTATTAGCATTATTAGTTCTTCGCTCCGTGTTTGGGGCTTTCCGGGGTATTGCAGTATCAGTTCAGATGTTGAACAGGTGGAGGGTTCGCTAAATTAGATCCCTTGTAAGGTCCTTGTGATACTGTTGATGGACAAAATCCTGCATGACCCTAAGGACCCTAAACTATGGGAATTATGGTATATTCCTTATAATGGGTAATGCAGGATTTTGTCCATCAACAGTAAGGGTGCCGTGGGACCCAAATCCCAAAAAGAGATCCCAAATCTAGAGAACCACTCAGGTCTGCGTTCGAGGGGCGCCCTCCGGTGATCTTCTTCGACTACCCGCCAGCAGTGGGCAAGGCGCGCCCTAAGCCCAAAACTTAAACACCTCAACCTTAAACTCTTAAACCCTAAACTTTACACTTACGCCCTGAACCCTTAAACCCCAAACCCTTAAGCCCGAAAGCCTTAAGCCCTAAACCCTAAACTTTGTGAAGGCGCCTGCATCAGGTAACACAGGGGTCGGAATAATTTGGGTTCAGGGTTTATATAGGTTTGCAGTTCCGGATTTAAGCACAGTGTTCAAGCATACCCCAAAACCCTGTTGAAAGAAATTCGAATGAGCATGGCCCCCTGCTGTAGAATTTGAAGCTTACATACTTACCAATGACCTACCAATAATATTCACTACATATTCTACCCCAAGACCCTATTCTGGTTAGTATGGCCCCTACAGTTACCAATATGAATTCTTAGGGCTCCTTCGTTACCCTGAAACCCTAGTCTAATGAGTATGGCTCTACATCCGTTCAAGGTCAAGTTGTTGCCTTCGTTGCCAAGCCAGTCAGACAGAACTCCCTGTAAACCCAAAACCCTCAGAGTCCTTACACCCGATATGAGATCTTCCTGAAGCTCCAAACCCTACAGAATAGGCGGTTATGACTCCTAATTATAGGGTATGACCCTTAAACGGTAGGTTATTGGATCCCCAACTTTATAATGCTTCATATCAACAGCCTGCAGGCCAAGGAAGTCGATCCAGCGCGCATCCTCTATTTGGACGAGTCGGGGTGCTCAGGGATAGATTGGGGGGTTTCAGGGGGTTTGGACTTTAACGGGGTTTAGTCGGCTTAAGCCCTAAGCGGTTTAAGCGTTTTAGGCTGTTTAGGGGGTGTAGGGGTTGAGGGGATATCAGGTGGTTTGGGTAAAGGGGTTTAAGGGGGTTAAGGGTTTGTGTTTGGGTGCAAGTATATACCTCAATGCCCTATTCTCCGGTAGTTGCTGATGCCCTTACAGGTCATTACGGGGCTCCGCCTTGGTTGTGACCTATCGTGTCATGACAACTTGAAAGTCCACTCCACGACTTCCACTGCGATCGTGTGTTTGTTCTAGGCATTTAATGAAATGGAATTTTTTTGCCCGCGTAGTTAGCAAAATCATTCCGAATTTTCCTCAGGCTATGACTGTGCTACTTTATACCCGAAACCCTCATCGAATAGTCAAGGCCACGAGGACGGTAGTAATAGTATGTTAACAATGCAGGCCCCTGCGTTGTAGTGAATTTGGGGCTTGGAGGCTTTTTGGGTTTGGGGTGAGGGTAGAAGGAGTCTTTTGATATGCCTCATGCAGGGCCCGGCTTGGGCCGCTAGAGTGGCCTGAATATAGGGGACTGCACTGTGAGTTGTGTGGGGGTACTAGGCGATAAGGGAATGCTATTTCTAACTATTTAGGCCCCTGATGTTCAGCGACTCAGAAATCCCTGCATTGGTGGTAAGGTTGACGTCTCTGACTGGCCACTCTCACATGTGTAGTTCTCCAAATCAGGGCCCCTTTTAGGCTCCTTTTTGTAAGGGTAGCGTCCTATTTTGGGGACAAAAAAAGGGACCCTAACTAGGAGAACTCCCTATATGTTGACATGCAAGCTCTGCAAGTAGGCGGCAATTTTGAAGTGTCATGATGCTACGAATCAGTAAATTTTTAGGAAGATCTTCAGCAAGCGGGTTTGTGAAGTAAATCTTGGGATCAACACCAAGGGATTGCTCCTGTGCGGAACTGCGCAAATCTAGTGAGTATTATGTCCGCGTGACATGCAAAGTCCTCAGGCTCTCCAGAAGATGTCCAGAAGTTCTTTTCAGTCGGGAGCTTGGTCGACGAGTCTTACAGGCGAAGAAGCTTTGTACACGCTGTGCAGCAGTCTCGCTCTCTCAAGCAGGTCACCCGGGTGTCGTTCACCGCTACAACGCCGTCTTGAACACCATCTATAACGCAGGTGGGCCTAAACCCCTTAAACCCTTCACATGAGCTGCGTTTCACTTTGCCAACATCCTGGCTGACCTGCTGTCTCGATGCATGCGACCTGTCTCTTTCTCTGCTTCAATTAACCCCTAAACCCGAACCCCCCCACCCCCCTCCGCCCCATCAACCCTTAAACCTCCTAAGTCCTAAACCCCCCTAAACTTAAACTCTAAGACTCCTAGACCACCTAAAACCGAAGACCCCCTAAGCCCGAACCCCAACCCCCTTAACCTCCTAAACCCCCTTGACGCGAAATCCCCCCTAAACCCTTAACCCTTATTCTCCTCGTCCGCGATTGACCCGTGCAGGCTTGGCAGAGGTTCCAGCAGACACGGCCTCTCGGCTGCTGAAGAAACGAGGATCATCGTAGACTCTAGGATTCAGGATTCAGGGCCGAGAAACGAAACAGGATCATGGTCGATTCTAGGATATAGGGTTTCGGGGTTAAGGGCTTAATAGTAACATCACAGTACATACGGAAAGCTTGAGTATAGCTTGGACATAGTACGTCTCGGCGGAGCATATCCAATACCCCAGCTCAATTCTCATGTCTGGTGGAAGTGTTTCCCAGCAGGCATCTGGACAGTTTAGGATGCCGCGTTTTTCACGTTTCATTTTGTAGTTTTCGCAGGGCTTGTGGGGTGGTTTCTGCGTCTGGTGTAGGTTTGCTGCCAGCTAAGGGCAAGTGGACGCTTCTTTGGAGTGGAACGCCGAAGCCGATGCCCCAGCTGTTGTTGTTGTTGTTGTTCGCCTCAGAGTTCAGGCATTTTCAACAGCTTTCTACATGGGGCGGTTCCCGACACTTAGTGCCTCGAGTAAGTTTCCGAAACCGACTTCGCGCCCAAAGCCCTTAAACTCCCAACCATCAGCCCCAATCCCGACACAACATCCTTACAAACTTTGTGCAATCCTACCCAGAGGCCCCAAAGTAGTTCCTTTTGGGGGTTACCTTATAGGATTCTATATATGAACCCCAAAAAGGAACTACTTTGGGGCCTCTGGGTATATCTTCCCATAAAAAGAAAAGCCCTTTAGAATCCAAGAGCTTCCTCTGAGAAGCCTGTAGAATCCCACGTCGTTTCTCTGAAAAGCCAAAACAGCCCTTGAGTCCATAGGCCAGAGGCGCTTCGCGAATTCCAATCCTTCCAGAAGACGTGACCCGGCTATGTATTTTTGATATTTACCATAGGAATGTTACTACAATCATGGTACTGTCATGTTTATTGTTAATAGTGTATTGGCATACAGCAGTAACAACAAGTTGATGACCGTGGGACTTGACACTGTGCCTGTTTCACGCTCTTGGACTTCGGATTTGGGATTGAGGTATTTGTGTGTATGTTGTTGTGCATCTGGCTCCTTGCATGAACTTGCATGGGTCGAGCTCCTTCTGTGTCTATGCCACGTGACTAGAGAGGTACTATAGGGGCTTGAATAATTACCAATAGTATTTTAGGGGGGTTCCTTATTATCTTTTTTTAATATACCCCAAAACCCTATTCCAATCATTAAGGCTCCTATATTATGTGTGTGCGCGTGTGTGTTTGCAAGCCCGCAGCTGCTGGCCTGACGCATTGGTCAACGAGGCATTTGGTGCACACGAATCCGCGTGACACAGCTCAGGCCTCGCACATCATACCTCGACCTACTCAACCTCGCAAGCATAAGAAGAAGCCCCTGCATCTCGTGGTGAGCAGTGGCTCGTGCGCATGGGCACCCGAAACTGTGATTCTGGCATGCGTGGCAAGTGCTGTTCCGCACTCGCACATGTCAAAAGATCCTTTCACGCCTGCAAATTGTCTGCTCTGGAAGTCCGTTTTTCCTGTAATGTAGGAACCTGATTAAGAAATCCTGGCCCTATAACCCCAAATAAAGTAGGATTCCTATAAGGAACCCCAATAGCCTTTCAGGGGACGAGCTCTGATTGGGGTATCCGCCAGGAACCATTTCCCCGCGTCCAACCATTTGGGTAGGAAGGACTTGTCGGAGCCTCAGCGTGAGTGGCCTGCAGCATGTTGGTAGATGTAAGATGGAGGATTCTTGTGATGCTCCTCATGCCCGTTGGCTCCTGTTGTGCTTTCTGTGCGGAGTCGATCTTCTCGTGGAGGGGTTGCAAGCAGCAATTTGCTCACCAAGTGCAAGCGCAGAGGATCGTCCGCAAATGCATTTGTGCCCGGAGTGAACATTGCTTGCCGAAAGCTTTAACTTAGAAAGGCTTCACGGTTTCACGGTTTGGGGTTTGATGTTTTACAGTTTGCGGTAACTACACAGGCTGTGGCGCAATATCCGATTGATGCAGCAGCGATTTCCAGATGGGAGGCATGGGCGGGGTGACAATGCCAGTCGCTCTTGCTCTGTATAGTTAGAGATCGCACATACATAATGTCTGGCATTGCCGCATGGATCACAACATGTTCTGGCGTCCAGCTGCAGTAGGCCTTTTTGTGCCGGAATCTCCGCGTTCGGGTTGTTACGGCTTGTTGACAACATTGCCTTCCAAGCCTCATGCGTCTCGGGTTTCGGCCATCGCGAAAAAAACATGTGGACAGGTTCGACATAACTCCCCAGACGTTCCTGGTGCCCAGCCACTTCAAGTTCTGGGTGGTGCTCGCCTCAGGAAACTGTTTTTGAAGATTGGGGAGGTTCTGTCGTACATAATATACAAAAACGGGCCTGAAGAATTGGAATAAGGTTGGGGGGTGTATTATACTATCATTATAATAACAACCACTGCTCAAAAATCAACAATCAGTATATACATATATATATATGGTAACCCCCCCCCATGAACTACCGACCTTCGTTTTGTATCGTAAATACCGTGTCAAAACAGCTTTTCTGGCAGGTCCGGATTCTGTATCTCTCAAAAACTACCGAAAACAAACTCAGATTTCAAGAGAACTTGTCAGTCAACTCATTCACGTTCGACGTGAGGTCCGGATCCTGTATCTCTCAAGGACTACTGAAATCATTCTCACATTTCAACAGGACATGTCAGTCAACTCATTCAGGTTCGACGCTCNCCTGTATCTCTCAAGGACTACTGAAATCATTCTCACATTTCAACAGGACATGTCAGTCAACTCATTCAGGTTCGACGCTCCCAATCCAAAACCAACTTTTCCTAGGGAAAACCAAAAAAACCAAAAAAAAACCATCTTTTGAGACACTATGCGGCCAAACTCCAAAAAGATTGTTTTTTTGGTTTTCCCTAGGAAAAAGATGGTTTTGGGCAGAAAAACCATTTTTTTCCTAGGAAAAAGATGGTTTTGGGCAGAAAAACCAACTTTTTCCTAGGAAAAAGATGGTTTTGGGCAGACAAACCAACTTTTTCCTAGGAAAAATTGGTTTTCCTGTCCAAAACCATCTTTTTCCTAGGGAAAACCAAAAAAACCATCTTTTTGGTGTCTGGCCGCATAGTGTCTCAAAAAATGGTGTGTTTTTCTGCCCAAAAACCATCTTTTTCCTAGGGAAAACCAAAAAAACCATCTTTTTGGAGTCTGGCCCCGTAGTTTCCCAAAAAAAGTTTTTTTTTTGGTTTTTTGGGTTTTTTCTAGGAAAAAGTTGGTTTTCCTGTCCGAAACCATCTTTTTTCTGAGAAATCTCGGTATTTCACTCCAAGACCAAGCTTTTCCTAGCAAAGAGTGTGCATTTCATGTGTTGTTTGCGCGTGTTACGAATTAGTGCTGTCAATATAAGGAGCCAGTGTCATCACTATTGCGATTCGAGTCCGCTTAGCGTCAGTACTATACAATAGACCGGGTAATAACCAGGACATTGTTCGGATCAGTTTTGGGGTCAATAGAAAGCTAGTATCGCAACTTTAACACAGACCAGGACCCAGGATTTNCAATAGACCGGGTAATAACCAGGACATTGTTCGGATCAGTTTTGGGGTCAATAGAAAGCTAGTATCGCAACTTTAACACAGACCAGGACCCAGGATTTCAGGGTTCTCACAGCTACCACGACAATTTCTCCCAGCTGAAAAGAAACATTGGGGTCAGATTATGGGTGGTGTAAAGATTACGAAAGATGACCTTGGGGCTGCTGTTAAGGCGAATATTACGGCCACCTTTTACATAACTGCGAATGACAAGGATAGGGTTGGGGCTGATGTTGCTCGGAATCCGGAGTCAATTAACTTTTCTCGTCATTATGCTGGTATCTAGCACACGTTTTCACAGAAGGGTTAATATGTGCATACACACACATAAGTGTACTAACAGGTATACGGGCAAGTCTGGCAGCAAGTCCGACATGATCGATCATATAGCACAGTGAGAAGGGTATGCCACATACAATATAAATGTTGGTGTAAACAAACAAATGATCCCAAAAAACCTAAAGGCCATCATTTGGGCAACGCCAGAGCGAACACAGCAAGGATCGTGGTTCTTAGTGCAGTTCGTTTTGTGTAGTTTAATATTAGCAAGAGTATGACGTCTATTGTTGAAGTAGCTGTTTGGGCAGTATTTGGCTTACTTGTATGAATATAATAGGAACTCGTACAGGGGATGCCATGACTTTAAACTTCGGGACTTCGGGGTCTAGAATAGAATGCTCATGTTGCGGTACCGCAGCTACATCTGGATTAATTAACCTGTTGGTGAGGCCACTGGTCTGGGTTTCTGTTCAGGGAAGGTAGAGTACGAAGGCTACCAATGTGAACAGCTTATGGGTGATCTTAAGATCGATCTTAAGTTTCCGAGTAAGGCGCATTTTGAGTCAGATCCAATACTGGGGTGGTCAAGGGGACTGCAAAATCCTTACTATCGGGGGGGGCCNTTATGGGTGATCTTAAGATCGATCTTAAGTTTCCGAGTAAGGCGCATTTTGAGTCAGATCCAATACTGGGGTGGTCAAGGGGACTGCAAAATCCTTACTATCGGGGGGGGCCAATCAGGATGATGTATTTATGTTATTGTCTTAACCTTCAGATCGAAGGTAGTCATATGGGGATGTAAAATGGGGTTATTAGTCGACATAGCATTTTGATCCATATGAACTAAGACGTTGATCTATACGGCATCTCTTTTGGGTGGAAAAGAACAGCGTCACCATGGGCGCCAATGTAAGCTCTAACCGCAGGGTAGATAGGGATACTGTTGTTTAGGAACAGGAGTCAATCAAGGCCCCTGTCACTCATATGTATTGCTGGGGCTTTGATCTGAGACTACAGTGAAGNGGATACTGTTGTTTAGGAACAGGAGTCAATCAAGGCCCCTGTCACTCATATGTATTGCTGGGGCTTTGATCTGAGACTACAGTGAAGGCTATTTTGGGGTTGCTACTCACGCCCATATTCATCTTCCGGTATTCAGACAGAAACTTTCATCGTTTATCATCTCTCGGGGTATCTGCGTGAAGCGTCGCAACGAATTGAACATGAAGCCGGCTGCCGTCATACATATGCTCTCCCCTCGGAACTTCAAAATTGGATCATACACCAGAAGCCCACACGTAGGAGGATTGNGCCGGCTGCCGTCATACATATGCTCTCCCCTCGGAACTTCAAAATTGGATCATACACCAGAAGCCCACACGTAGGAGGATTGGCGACGGTATCGCGGCACCCCGCGGTAGTTCATGCGGCGGGGGGGTTAGCATATATATATATATATAGATAGGTAATTAAGGCCGCTATATTAGAGTCCTCGGTAAGCTCGTAGTTGGGGTTTGCCAGGGTTTGGGCTCAGGTACTTTAGCGGTCCCGCTCCAGGCGATTAGACGCAGCGGGAAGTGTTTGCCGCACATTTTTGTTTCGACAAAAATCAGAAGGGTTCGAAGATCCCAAGCCCAAAAGTCTACCTGAAACTCGGGTCCCGGGCCCCCAATTCCCCCCCNCCCCGGCCCCGGCCCCCGGGCCACCCCTGCTCCCAGCGGTCCCGCACAACCGGAACGAACCCGCGCAAACCAGATGGAGGGAGGACGATGGAGAATGATCCCAGCCAGCTTCACAGGAGCGGAGAACCGCATCAAAGCAGGGACAGGGGCAGCGTATGCAAGGAGAAAAGAGCAACATCATATTTTGTATGGTAACGAGCACGGAACGGTCACATTACTGCTAACAAGCGGCAGCAGCCATACCATATCTCTGTAGAACACACTGCCCCACACAGGCGGGGCGGGGCCAACCAAAACGACCGCAGGCCGCACCCCACAGGGGGGGTGGGGACAAGGCATGTAACGATGATATTACTATTAACAAGTGGCAGCAACCATACCATACCTCTGTAGATCACACTGCCCCCCACAGGCGAGGCGGGGCCAACCAAAAAGACCACAGGCCCGACTCCATAGGGGGCGAGGGGACGAGGCCAAACAAGACCAGACGAAGAAAGCAACAAGGCTAAACAAGACAACTACCCGCTGAACAGGCAAGGGGGGATAGGTACCCCACCCCCCCCTCCCCCCCACACGCAGCCCTGCATCATAAAATGCTGAAGGTTCTTAGTATACACCTAATTTAGAATCTGTAAGGACCCCACAGGAAATGGGTTGTGGTAGTTCAGTGTAAACATGACACCCGGGGAGAACCTCCGTTTACAAGCTGCTCTTTCCACCGCTTGAGATCAAAAACTATGGTTGCCCATTGTCCACGGGTTCCCTGTGGGCAAGGCAACAGAATCGCAGCACCACAAGAGTCGAATGTTGAAGGTAATGCAACGGAAAGCATCAAATGACTCCATCATCTATATCATATGCTACC
Organism: Symbiodinium sp. clade A Y106; assembly: GCA_003297005.1. Taxonomy (NCBI): domain Eukaryota; class Dinophyceae; order Suessiales; family Symbiodiniaceae; genus Symbiodinium; species Symbiodinium sp. clade A. Next base: position 3,887 of record BGNK01001319.1, on the reverse strand, counting down.
ACAATATACGATCGCAGAGTATAAGCATACATCATGATATAATATACCTTATAATAACAAATCAAGTATCACCCTCGGAACATCGACTTGGGTCTGTTGCCCAGGACCCTGAGCCGAACCCGAAAAGAACAAAAGCGCCACACCTGTAAAACCGACCGGACCCAATAAACCTACTGGTAGCCTGCAACATCCTACAAAGTCCTATACGCCCTCGCCTACGGAGTCCTAGCCTATCAACTCCTCAAAGAGCGCACGCTAAACCCCAAACGAAAGAAAATGAGCCCTGTGATGAACGATGAACCAGAATGCATCCAACATCTTGTCGCAAGGCCGCAAGGGAGGGAGATCCCAAAGCTCTCTGGCTTCTCGCCCACAGACCCATGGGTTTAAGGGATTAGGGTTGAGGGAGTTCAGGGCTTTGGGTTTGATGTTTAAAGTCCTCGGGCTCCTCCTGCCGCCATCATAGGGCCTTGAAAACTAGAGTAGGGCTTCCAAGGGTGCACTTGTGTCATTATAGCATAGCTGACTTAAGGGACTAGAGGGGGATACTATTGCAAACTATTCAGACCGCTCTATCAGGCCCAAAACCCTCGTTTAAGGTGTAACTGTAGGTTGCGAAAAGTAAGTGTGCCGCATTGCAACATTAACACTGAACTGGGGTTAAAGGGTTGGGGATGCTTGCTTGTTGTTCGTGGCTATGAAGTGACAGCGCATATATAGTCCGGGCAAACTGAAACGGCACTGGTGCTGCAACTGCAAATGCTGGCTCAAGCAATCATGATGCGCATGGTGCCAACGATAAGTAGTCATGTTGCTTGCTCTCTCTCTCTCTCTCTTTCTCTCTCTCTCTCTCTTTCTCTCTCTCTCTCTCTCTCCACGCAGTAAATACCGCTCAAGTTGGCTGTCTTCCGGCAGAGACGTGTTCGGGACTCCCTTCTTCCCCGAGATTTGGGTTGCAGATCACAAATGAGCAGCAAAACACGGTTAGCGATTTGTTGAGGTCCTGGTATCTATATGAAGGCGAAAACGTGGGTCGAAGTCATGCTGCAGCAGCAGCGGTGTCCGAAATACTTATCACACCACGTGAAGGCAATAACACGGGCACTGCCTCTTCTCGCCCTTACCCTCAACACCGAGCACGGCTTTAGAGAAGGGCTGCCAGTACGCGTGAACTGCTGTTTCGGGATTCAATTGGAAGGGTTCTGATGGTGCTTAGCACCTCCCTTTTTCCTTACACAACTCTATATTAGATCCTAACAACAGAGCGAGCCCGAAAAGCTCCTTCCTTACCGAGGATCTGGAAACCTTGCAACTCCAGCTGTGGTGCTGCCCTCAGAGGGTATGGGTTGTGGGGGTCGAGGCTCTCAGAGATTAGGGTTGTGAGGGTTGAGGCTCGTACGGCTTACGGCAGGATCGCCAGTCCGGCTCCATCACAGACACGAACACAACGAAGAATCACATAGAATCACCTTCAGAAGCGTTCAGTTCGTGATTCTGAAAGAAAGGTGCGGGTCACACATGTATATTTGCAACTCGTCAGCAGTCGCCCGATAGCCTGCAAACAAGAGATCGTGCCGCTCAATCTCCCGCTGCAATGTTGCACATCAGGATGCTGTCGGGGGGCGAGGTGACGAGCGTACCGGTGGGGGAGTTGACCGACGTGAGGGAACTGAAGCTTCAACTGCATCGACTGCACGGCTTTCCTCCGCGATTCAGACAGCGGCTGCTTCTTCGTGGCAGTCCCATGGACGATTCGGTGAAGCTGGACTCACCCATGGACCTAGAACTCGTCCTGCTGACGTATTCTGCCACATCCCAGATGCAAGCATTCAAGCTGGTGACTGCCGCCGGGAAGGGTTCCGCAACTGAGGTCCCTAACCCTAAACCCCTAAACCCCTAAACCCTAAACCCCTAAACCCTAAACCCTAAACCTTAAACCCTAAACCCTAAACCTTAAACCCTAAACCCTAAACCCCTAAACTCTAAACCCTAAACCCTAAACCTACCCTTAAAAGCCTATGCTTCCCCAGCTACAGTAGAGCCCTGAACTTCGGCCCTGAACCCCTAGCCTCGCAACTTCAAAAAATATCTGACAGTATCTTGTAGTATCTTACGGCCTTAAGTATGTTTTAGTATATTAATAATAAACTAAAACATACTTAAGGCCGTAAGATACTACAACATACTGTCAGATATTATTATGTCATATTCTAGTAAATAGTAAATTTACTGATTGATTGCCTGCAGGTTGAGGCAATGCTCCAGCTCCCTCAGGACCCGGACATGGGCGATCCACAGGGCAGACGTCCCCTGCTCGGCGCCTCTGTTCACGGCCGCGCTGAAGTTGTTCGTTTGCTGCTGGATGCAGGTGCAGCAACGAACTTGACAACCAACGTTGGATGCACGGCCTTGATGCTAGCTTCTCAACAAGGCCATGTTGAAGTTGTTCGATTGCTGCTGGTTGCCGGTGCCGACAAGAACTTGGTAAGCAACAATGGCACAACTGCCCTGATGAGAGCTTGCCAACAAGGCCATGTTGAAGTGGTTCGTTTGCTGTTGGATGCAGGTGCGGACAAGAACTCTGCAAACAAATTCGGCACAACTGCTATGATGACAGCTTCTGAGCTAGGCCACGCTGAAGTTGTTCGTTTGCTGCTGGATGCCAATGCGGACAATAACTTTGCCAACAAAAGTGGCACAACTGCTGTTGAATGCAGGTGCCGACAAGAACTCAACAAACTACGAGGGCAGCACGGCCCTGATGCTAGCTTCTCAACAAGGCCATGTTGAAGTTGTTCGATTGCTGCTGCATGCCGGTGCCGACAAGAACTTGGCAAGCAACCATGGCACAAGTGCCCTGATGAGAGCTTGCCAGCAAGGCCACGTTGAAGTGGTTCGTTTGCTGGTGGATGCAGGTGCGGACAAGAACTTTGAAGCGAAAGCGGCGCAACTGCTATGATGACGTCTTCTCAACTAGGCCACGTTGAAGTGGTTCGTTTGCTGCTGGGTGCAGGTGCGGACAAGAACTGTGCAAACGACATGGCACAACTGTCCTGATGAGAGCTTCTCAACTAGGCCACATTGAAGTCGTTCGTTTGCTGCTGGGTGCAGGTGCGGACAAGAACTCTGCAAACAAATTCGGCACAACTGCTATGATGACAGCTTCTCAACTGGGCCACGTTGAAGTCGTTCGATTGCTGCTGGGTGCCGGTGCCGACAAGAACTTGGCAAGCAACAGCGGCACAACTGCCCTGATGAGATCTTCCCAACAAAGCCACGTTGAAGTGGTTCGTTTGCTGCGTGCTGCCAGTGTCGCTGCCAGTGCCGATGCAAGCTTACGCCTCCGCAACCGCCATCACACTGCTGTTGCAGTGCCACATGCCGGTGCCGGCACAGTCTTATTGACACACACACACACAGATATAGATGCATATGTACATATATTTGTATATAATATATATATATATATGTATATGTGTATGTTTGTATGTTTGTATGTGTGTGTGTGTATATGTGTATATGTGTACAGTTGTGTATACGTGTATGTGGGTGTGTGTGTGTGCGTGCATGTGTATGTGTATGTGTACCACGTATGTTATGTGTGGGTATGTTTGTTTGTCTGTCAGTCTTTGTCTGTGTGCATGCATGCATGGTTGTATGTATATATGTACGTATATATGTATTCATGTGTGTGTATATATATATATATACAGAAAGCGTCACACTGCAGGCCCGAGTTCTTGATGCCTACAGTTACTTAACTATTTGTATTAAAAATATTTAAAATATTAAGAATATTTAAAATATTGAAATTCAATAATTTGAATATTTTTAATATTTTAAATCCGGGGGATTCCCGATATGAAAACTGTTTGAAATATTAAAAT